>CM060947.1:80492797-80617797 GCA_030765055.1 Mantis religiosa
CAATGAAAGTGTTATTTAATGTTAAATGTATAGAAATTATACAAAATTGTCTAAACAGCAATTTTATATGTTGGCATAAAATTTTCGAACTATTAATAAGGTAACTTCTTTCGGCATGGAGTTTATTTTTTTTAACGAATGAGCGTCTCTGAAACACATTGTCAAACTGGTTGCAAAAGTGAAATCCGTTTTCGCCTACAGTGCGAGAATTTGTTGCAAACCAAAATTGTGTGTTTCTAATATTTGACGCAATTTAGGTACTGTAGCATATTTCAGTGTGCTTATGTGTTAGATATTTGCAGCAGCATAGAATTTCAGCTTTATTATTTAAAACTTAAAATAATATAACTATTATTATGTTTCTATTTTCTATTTATATATTTCTATATCTTTACATTTACTAAAAACTACTGACTCTATCCACGCTAATTGATGTACAAAAATGTGCCTTACCCTCAACATTAAACATTCCAGAGTGTGGAAGTTCTTCATAGATTCTTCTGAAAAGCTCTTATGTTTTTCCTTATAACGGAAATGTTCATACTTGCTATGAAAATTTCACCATGAAAATCACCTATGGCTGTTGTGTGGAGATTTCAAGATTATTGGTCTATTTGTTAGTCAGCAGTCTGGTTTCACAAATATCCTTGTTTCTTATATGAATGTGACAACAGAGCTAGGTCAGAATACTGTGGAAGGGAACAATAGCCACGTAGGATTAATTTAACACTGGGAGAAAAAGTATAAGTAACGGTCTTAGGGACAGAAGGCTGACGAATACGAATACGCTTCCAAGAAGGACACTCTCTCTCTCTCTCTCTCTCTCTCTCTCTCTCTCTCTCTCTCTCTCTCTCTCTCTCTCTCTCTCTCTCTCTCTCTCTCTCTCTCTCTCTCTCTCTCTCTCTCTCTCTCTCTCTCTTACCCGGATCTCTTGGATCGCCTTTCCCTCCATAAAACGCAGGAATTCTCTGAAGTTGGATGAAGGATTAGCACTGCAATTAACACATCTTGCAGGTGAAGTACAAGCATTACTATGTTTGACTTCGCCGCCGTCAACGCAAGTAGCAACTCTATTACATGAATCACTCGTATGGCCAAAGAGCTGGCATTTGT
The DNA here is from genome assembly GCA_030765055.1 of Mantis religiosa. NCBI lineage: Eukaryota > Metazoa > Arthropoda > Insecta > Mantodea > Mantidae > Mantis > Mantis religiosa. The sequence goes on from CM060947.1 coordinate 80,493,911, forward strand.
CACACCTCAATGGATTGGGTATATACTACCTCACTTCAATAGCTTCATACCCTGCCTCAATCCTTTGCGGGAGATCTACCCGACCAAAGGTAAGAAACAGGGTACGATTGGGCACTAGTTCACCTCGTTTTTTGCGGTGAACTCGATATACATTACTCACCCCTTGTTCCGCCAAGTTTTCCTGAATCTCCTCATTGAACATACCATCCAATTCGCTGGTATTTTCAATACTACGCGAGGAGTTCAGGGTCCTATGCAATTCAACGCCCACCGGATACATCGCAAGCATACTGGCTTTCAAAAAATTTTGCAGCCTGTGTCGGAGAAGCTGGTTCGTACAGGAGCTTGCCATTGTGAGATCGAGTACATGACTTCACAGGACCAGCAATACTATCTGAACCCTTCTGAATAATGAACGGGTTCATGGTACTAAACTTTCGACCTTCCTCAGTTCTACAAATAACTAAAACTGGCCTTGGTAACGTGTTGGTAGCATGTCTGCCTCACGGTCAACAGGTCCCGAGTTCGAATCTCGGTCAGGGCGAGTTACCTGGATAAGGTTTTTTCCGAGGTTTTCCCTTATCCCAAAAGACGAATGTCGGGTAACTCTAAGCTCCAATCCCGGGCTCATTTGAGCATCATTTCACCCATCCCATTCATCGTCCGATATGACTTAACGTAGGAGGACGTAAATTACACATAAAAAACAACAATTAAATAGCGAGGATCACAAGAGTCAGCTATTTCCTTTCCGCGTTCTTTGTTAAGGTGTGCCATAAAAATAAAATGAGTTTCATCCCCCAGTGCCCCCCACCCACTACGGAGCCCAACGAGGGGTCATCCCAGTGGGATGACAGGGCTACACAGGGGATGTAGGGCTCGCGTCCCACTCACCCTGGAGTTCGGTACAGTACCTAGTCCTGGCCGATTGATTAGGGGTGGGTTGGTCCCTAACCTCCCACTTAGGCGAAGCAGAAACCAAAGTAGCGTATTGGAAATGCACACCCTCCCCGAATTCAGAAGAAGACTGGAACGAGCTCAGATGCGCAACCCTCAACTACCAGGACAAACCTATCCACCGACACGGGTCCCCACGCACGGCCTACGCTAGTGTGGGTGTTTTGTATGACCTCTCACCACTAAGAGGAACCACATCGAGGGTATCAGTCTGGCTCGGGACCCCGGGATCACCAATTCCCGTACCTACCGCAGTAGGCACCTGGGAGGGGGGAGGGGGTCGCAATATCCAACACACAATTGCCGATTTTAACACCTTGCGGGTTATTTTTACCCCCAGGCATTGTTTCTAAAATGCCGCAGACCTTCCGAGAAATTTCTCGGCAACAACAATAGACCAAACGCTCTGGAACCTCTCTCTGTCTCTCTGCTGCCCACGCGCTCGGCTCCGGCTTGTCGCGGTTGCACAACAATGCCACACGATGACACTATCTAAAATTAGGTTTAATGAAAAAAATTTGTGAAAGGTCTACATAAAGACATTAGTGTCTTATATATCTTTGTGTTACATTTCCTTCATTTTCTTATTAAAACTAAAACTGGTGGACTCGTTGACCCATGAATTCAACACAGCATAAAGCTGTTGTTGGAGGGATTCCTCCTACGCAAAGGACGGTCGTTCAACTATTGCCATACCGGGACTAAGTCCATTACTGGCATAAGGATGGGTTTTTTATTTAAGGGATGTCGTTAGATGTTGGTGATTTAGTTTGAGGTATAGTATGGTAGCTCCAAGAAACGTTTTTATGTGGTGTGGTGTATGTGTGATGTTTATGGTGGGCCGAGCACAAGTCCAGGTCTCTTTTATGTTTCTCCAGGGTCGAGGTCATACTCCCCGAGGCCGCGAATGATGTGGTTGAAACTAGAAGGAAGTTTAGCATAGAAGCTTCTAGAGAGATGTAGTATATGATCGGTGAGTTTTGGAAACTTGAAGTGGACCCACGAATTCGACACCTGATGATGGAGAGTCAGTTCGAGAATGATGTGACTAGAGAAGTGAAGGATTCCTGGCATGCTTTGGGAAATGCTGTTTCTAATTTCCTTGCCAATAAAAAAGACCCAAATTATGTTGACATAGTGAAAGTGATGTTACAAAGCTTCAAACAGATTGGTTGCAACAAACACTACTGTTCAAAGTACATTTTCTTCATTCCAATCTAATTATTTCCCTGATAATTTAAGAAATGTTAGTAAGGAACAGGAGGAAGATTTCACCAGTACATAAGAAATATGGAAATACGGTTTCAATGAATTTGGAGTATTTTCATGATGGACTAAAGTTGGACTGCTCTAAACAGCATGCGATAAAGTCAAAGAGCAGAAAATTTAAATTGTGATAGTGAGGTAGGTTATGAATGTGCTTATATTTATTAATTAATGACTAATTAGTCTCTAAACCATTGTCTAGCTCTCCATACATAACTCTTGCTGAAAATAATTTTATTACGTTTCCGTTGCTTATGAATAGTTTCAAAATCTGACGTGAGGGGAGAAAAGAGAGATTATTTTCGAATTCAAGACGAACATTCTGTTAATAAAAACATTACAGATCCAAAAAAAAAAAAAAAATTTCTGAAATGCAGAACACATTTTAATCATCATGAAATCGTTGTATTTCATTGCATTTATCGTCGACTTAACCTGGATGACATTGAACTTGAAATTAAAAAAAAGAAAAAAAATCCGTACCAAGAAGTCGATACCCCGATTTCAATAAAAATGCACCTTTAGAGGTCACCTGAATAGAATCAGTTTAGAAAACAGCCAATGCGGTTTATTTGTGTGTGTAATCGACGTCCTCCAACGTTAAGTCACATGGGACGAAGAATGAAATGTGTAAAATGATGCTCAAATGAGTCCAGGGTCCATATAGCTTTGAGTTATGCGACATTCGCCTTTCAGGATAATGGAAAACCCTGGAATAGACCTTATCCGGATAACTCAAACTGACCGACATTCAAACTCGGGATCTCTTAACCGTGAGGCAGACACGCTACCATCTACGCTACCGAGGCGGGCACGGTCATTGCGCACGTACGTATGAATTTCATTAACCATAAACGAAAAGTCAAATAAATAACAAACTTGGTATTAAAGTTTAGCATCTTCCAGGGATGCGATTCAAAGATTGTTAAAATAGTCCCTCCAAAAAAAAAGGGGGGGAACATTAATGTCGAAAAATTCCGAAAATGTTGATTTTCTCAAAATAGACGTATTAAATATATATTTCGAAGTTTTTGGCAATTTCTTCATACGTTTTTTTGATTTTGAATAACTTCTGCATAACTGGTACACCATAAGTTGTAGACAAAAAGTTTAAACCTCAATAAAGACACAGTTCATGTGATATATAACGCACATTTTAATTCTCCAGTGCTTATACTTCTCTCGAACATGGGTCATTCATGTGCCTTATCTCTTGTCCATGCAAGGAAAGGAATTTCATAGTTATTACATATTGTACGTATCTACCACATTTTAAAAGACTTGACTTAAGGCCTATTTTATTGCGTATTATTCTTGCATATGTATAAAAATGAACAATAAGGTAATTTCTGCAAATGTTCATCTCGCTCAACATGAAGTACCGCTCAACTGTCATCCATGTTCTCTATTGCCAGAGACGAGCAATAGTTGGTTTGTGTTTTGTTTATTTTGGTATATTGATCAGAATATGAGAAATGCAATTTAAAATAATACGAACCTATAAGAAAGCCTAGAACGAATTGGTGGTGGTTTCACAGCTGAAATAGAACTGAGCCGAGAAACCGGAATGAGATATGCCCGAGATACCCTACCCTTCTTTGCCACATTCCGGTTCAGTTCACTAACTTCTTGCAATACTTCCTGTGTTAAGAAAGCAATAAGGCTTAACTGTAATCTATTGTGCAACTGAACTAGAGCATGCCAAATAAGCAAGGAAGTGCGACAAAGTTTACTGCCAGTGCTGGTGCTATTATCTTTCAGCGACCATTGGCGCTGAAACGTAATATCCTGTTGAGTTAGGTAATTAGTTTCAGTCTCTTATGCTGAGATATCCTTGAAACGCTGAAGTAACATTCTCTAGACAATAACTACGATGATATCGGTATAAAAGAAAATTGCTTCCCTCTTTGGTATTTAGCTTTCACTGAAATTGAGGCAAAGAATTTGTACAGGAAGATTGCGCCCGAGTCTCTCTGTGCGTGCGCGCGTGTGTGTGTGTATGTCCGTGTCCAAAATAACTCAAGTGAAATAGAAAGTCCGTAAATAGCATTCAAAGATACAAGATGAAGACTTTCAAGGAATTCTCCGCCACTCCAAAATATACATGGAAATATTTGATTATTTGTGACTCTCTCAAAAATTACCTTAGCGATTCTGAAGTTAATACGCAATGCTTAGTTATTTGCATGACAAAATATATAGGTATTTAAATTATTTTCTGCGAATAATCTGTAGTCTTTTCCATTTTAAATGACTCCTGTATAGTCGGTAGAACAAAAATTAGACATCTTGCTACACAGATCATGTAGATCTGGTTAAAGCAGGCAATTTGACAGTTAAACTCATTCCTGTGATACTGTTACTACTTTGAGTTAAGTTATGCATACTTCTGTGAACTGTATATGCTATTCTGTTTCATATTTCCTTTCGTACATAGAATATAACCTCAAAACCATCATATTGCGGACGGCCTTGGAAACATTAGACTATCGTTTTAGCCCATTGTATTCTTCTTATACCCACTAAGAAACGTGTAAATTACAAGGTGCGTTCAAGTTATAACAACCCCTATTTTTTAAGGACTGGGACCAGATAGGAACTTATTTTATTTAAAATACACGTGGACTCTTTGAGAATGGGCGACAGAGATGGAAGCCGTGATGAGAGTTAGGATGTTTTTGATACTTAAAATGGCGACGTTTTCATTGTAAGAACAGCGTATAATCTTCCGTTTTCTCCATTTTCGTGTTGTGACACTAATTGAAATTCCTCGCCAGTTGCATGAGCATGTGGTGATGGTACCCTGGATTTGTCTAATGGACGTTCCTGGGTGCGACAGTTCAAGGAATGCAGAACATCGTGTGCCAACAAACCAAGAGAGTCACGCCCTCGCACCAGCCTGTCTGACGACATGATCCAGTGAGTGGGGAACGTTGTTTTGGAAGATCGCCGATTGAGCATTTTCAGATCTTCAAGCAGGATTGTGAGCACAGATCCTAAGAAAATGCCAGTTTTGGAGGCGATGTCTGCAACTGTCTTGGTTTGTTTTCACACGGTGTCTGCCTTCATTGAACTGTCGCACCCAGGAATACACATTAGACACATCCATGGTACCATCACCACATGCCTCACTCAACTGGCGATGGATTTCAATAGGTGTCACACTACGGAAATTGAGAAAACAAATGATTGCACGCTGTTCCTGCAATGAAATCCTCGCCATTTTAAGTTTAAAAACAGTCCTTACTACCGTCACTACCACTAGACTTCTATACACTATATACAGTGCTGCCATCTCTGTCACTCATTCACAAAAAGTCCATGTGTATTTTAAAATCACCAGAAGTTGCTATCTGTTCCCAGTCCTGAAAAAATAGGTGTAGTAAGCTGAATGCACCTCGTAATAATAACAGGTTTATGTGAGGTAACCTGAAGTGACATAGTGTTATCTAGGCTGATTTCAATTCTTGCATCAACAAAAGCACGTGTCTTCAGTCTTTATTACTGTCTGGTCTAAGATAACTGTTTATATGTGCGTTTCCGTTTGCAATATAGCTCGCAGAGGTGTACTTTATTATGAAATACCAGTAAGATCTCAAATTAATAAACTTTAGAATGAGATTGCTAGAAATAGAACTACTATTAGCCCAAGATGCTAGTGAATTAATGAAGGCGTGTTTTATACGTTGTTTATTATAATAAAAATAAAATAAATAATAATAAATTGAAGCTGTTTAGGTGTTCACCAAGTATAACCTATGCATTGGCTTAAGACTCGTACTTCTCATGAAAATGCCTTAACCCGATTGCTAGCTTAGGTATAATTTAATTCCTCTCTCCAAAGGGATGGACAGAGATTATGGTAACCAGTCCTTAGCTATTTGACTTAAACTGAGTTTCTGCAGGGTGCGACCACCTGCTACGCCCGATACAAATATTAATCATTAGTGTCATATATCTGCCCAGCGGCAGACTTGATATAGGCTAAGTTTTGTTGAATAATCACACTCACCATCAAATGGAAAATTCATGTCGAGAAATCTCTTCAGCAAATAAACAATTCTCAAGTCCACCCGGAAACAGAGCCTGGATCACTTGGACCTAACAACAGTTGAAGCACAATTGAGTCGAAATACTATTGAATTTAATGGTAGTTCCAAAAATATTTAGGAGAAATGTATCGACGTGACAGCATCTGCCCCTCATATTTTCGCATTGAAAGGAGAATATGTAAACCATCTGGTGGTGAAAAGAGGTAAATGTGGTCATACTGTACCACAGAAACTCATAAAATGCTATAGCTGCATTGAGAAGAACGACTTTTCTTGCAAGAATGTGAACCATGGCTTCTTCATCCTTCCCTTCTCTAACTTAAGCTATAAAGCTGTAACGTCACCAAAATTAATGCTTTTGCAAGTTCACCAAGGAGTTGTCTTAAATCACTCCTGATTTTATTTTTTTCCCCTCACAAGATGAATTAAGCAAACGCAGTACTTGCTGTAACTTTGTCTGCCAAGTGTTACATTACCATGGCTTGCATAGCAGCCGGAAAACGAGCTCCTACGCTTGCAGTACAGATGGCGTTACTGATAAACTGCATGTGAATTTACCGTTCCTTTCGAGACTGTGGCGCTTTTCCAACCATATTAATTCGTTGCTACGGTTGACTTATTTTATGCTCTTGAAAGCCGAAAGAAGGAAAAGCGCTTTATTCTCTCCTCTTTCTCTATCTGGAGGCAGGAATAAAACAGGGAGTAAGTAACGGTGAAATAGTGAAATTAATAGGTGTTAATTAATTAATTAAGGTGTTCATCAAAACGCACATCCTAATTGACACGCCAGTGTAAATTCCAACCTACATAGTAAATAATAATAATAACCCATGGCGCGACAGCCCTTAGAGGGCCAAGGCCTACCAACCCGACTACTGGCCTCACGCCCACTTACGCACGGCAGATGTGGACGATCATCCTACCGATACGGGGAGGAGATGTGGCAAGCATCTCGGCATTCTCCAGCCGGAATGTTGGTTTCCGTGACCAGGTCCGCTTACTTAGCTTAAGCTCCTCACTTTCCTCACGATGCTTAGTGGACACCGGTCCTATACCCGGGACATAAAATCCCCACCACTTGGGTGGGATCAAACCCGGACTGCTTTCCGTGGCTAGGGACCAAGGCATGCTGCCTTAGGCCGCTACGCCACGGCGCATAACACCTACATAGTAGTTAAGCCTTAATAAGGTTGCTTATACTTAAAACCAATACCTTCAGTCACCTCGAACCTATCAGACTATGAACGGCCAAAATGCTTTACTAATATGTTGGTAGAAGTGCTATTAAGGAAATGAAATTTTTTAGATGTTCAGGAACGTCGAAGCACACCAAGATAATGAAGTAGGTGTTGGTAGAGATCTAGGGAAGGCAAGGTAATTATGTGTTCACATAAGTTCAGAGAAAGTAATGAATTTAAATAAGTGTTTATGGAAGTTCAGAAACAGTAATAGACCCAGATAGGTGTTCAGGGAAATCCAGAAAATGATATACAAATAAGTAAAGCTCATCGGAACCATGGAAGTAGAGTACTTAATTTAATGTTCATGGGAGTCATGGAGAACTAAAATAATCAAGTAGGTATTCATGAAAGTACAGAGAAAGTAATGTAATTAATTAGGGTGCTTGTGGAAGCCCAGGGGAAGTTTTGTATTTAAACAGGTGATACGGTAATGTTACTAAATTGGTGTTAATAGCACTCCAGAGAAAATTTTATATTTAAGTAGATTTTCATGGGAGTCCAAATAAGTAGGCACTTAATTAATTAGGCTTTCAGGATAGTCATAGAAATAACGTAATGAAGTAGGCTTGATGGAAGTAATGAAAAAGCAATGTAATTAGGTAAGTGTTCATGGGAGATGAATATGTAATGTAATCAAGTTATGAGTTCACAAAAGGCACGGTAAAGGGATGTAATAAAACGCGTATTCCTTGAAGTCACAAGGAAATTACGTAATGATGTAGGTATTCATGGAAGCCATGAAAAACTTAAGTTAAAAATGTAGGTACTTACATATACCTAAATTTTTGTCGTCTAAATAAGGCAGGTCAACCGTAACCTGTGCAAGTTATTGAACTGTGGTCTCTGAACACTTCCTCGTCCTTGACGCTAGGGGAAAGGACCAACGGACATGCTAACCTGATACATATCGTCATGTTTATGCCACCATTCACAAAGTTTAGTAGAATGGCGTTGGACTTGAGAGTTCACGTTTTGCGTTAACATATTCAGAGATGTTCAGATATGTATTTCACCAATTGTGGGAGGTGAAGTATTTTTGTGTCGATAGAAAGACCAAGCCATATTCCTAATTTTCGCAAACTTTTTGAAGCTAACGACTCAATACAATATTATATATCTCGAAAGATATAATAGTAATGACACGTTCTTTCCGGTATGATTTTTGAAATGGCACTGAAAACATTGATTTTGTTTACTTATTTTCATTTCCATAATTCTATATTTAATCTGCAGGAAGCTAGGTTACAAAAATTAAAGATTGCGAAAGAATCTGCTACAGGTCAAATTCCAAGCCTCGATAACCTTAAATAATATGCCAGGAAAGTCAGTAAGTCAGTAACGTACAATCGGCTCTACATATATCCCAGTGTATTGCAGGGGTGATAGGAGACAGGGGCGTATTTTGCAGGGGCGTATTTTTGGAGGCTTTAAAAATGGCAGGAGCGTTTTGAGATATGTATATCCCTAAAAGGCGACTATGTTTACATATTTTAAGGACATCATAGTGTAATCTAACTAGCATGAAACTCGGCCCATGGTATTAAAAATGAGGTTGGACATCCGTGATGTATACAAATGCAGTAATCCGAAAGCTCTCCATGGGTCTACGTACATACCCTGTGGTCAACGGGGCTAATTTCAAAAACTTTGGACATAACCATAATTATACCAACTGGAAAAGCTACTGTCCTCAAAATATTTTGGTTTGAAACCTTCGTGGAAATAAAAACCTTGTTTTGTTTCACTTGAAAGCCTTTGCTTCCCTGCACTTCACACATTGAGCTCTGCAAGGAACAGAACACTGCTTTTATTACGTCTGGAAAATAAGTTTTATATATATATATATATATATATATATATATATATATATAAGGGCGCTCAACTACGGCGGTCATCAGCGCCCTTTCAGGAATGAAGATGCAATTTCCAAACTCTGCCTATATCTTCCATTACCACTTACCTTAGTTGATAATGATAAAATACTTATGTTCAACACCAGGATCTAATTGGAAATGCCCTTTTTCTATCTATCTAATAATAATAATAATAATAATAATAATAATAATAATAATAATAATAATAATAATAATAATAATAATAATAATAATAATAATAATAATAATAATAATAATAATAATAATAATAATAATAATAATAATAATAATAATAATAATAATAATAATAATAATAATAATAATAATAATAATAATAATAATAATAATAATAATAATAATAATAATAATAATAGTAATAGTAATAATAATAATAATAAAACATTTTAAGCAAATGTTCCTATATTTGAGTGTTTAGAATCGGACACAAATGAACGGGACATTTCATGTTTGAATCGGGAGATGTAAGGCGAAAACTTTTATTAAATGCTAAAAGGTTTTCCTAAAGGCCAAAATATTTCACAGGGGACTTTTATTTACCTTAAAGTAAATATTTTTGACCCAAATAAAATATAGCAAAATGTATGTGTTTGAGTGCATGTATTTCTTTCTCTTTTTACCTTTTTTTTTGTTTTCTTTTTTCCATTTCCATCCTCCAACTTTGTCATATTAGACGAGAATGAAATGGATGAAATGATGCTCAAATAAGCCAGGGGTCCATAGAGCTTAGACATCAGACATTTGTCTTTACCGATAACGGAAAACCTCAGAAGAAAACCTCATCCAGGTAATCACGCTGACCGAGATTCGAACTCGGGATCTCTTGAACGTGAGGCAGACACGCTACCATCTACGCCACCGAGGCGGGCAGGTGTGTGTGTGCGTGCGTACCTGCGTGCTTGCGTGCGTCATAACTGTTTTAGGTACGCAGTAAATATTTCAGAATATGTCGATGACCGCGATTTTCATATAATTATATGTATGAGATACATGTGTATACATCGATTCCGTAACAACGTTTTAAGTCCTTTTTCAGTTATTATTAGCTTTTATATATAGAAAATTATTTGTTCTTTCACGCTAGACGACTGTAGGGCAAGTTTTGAAAAGACTGTAAGACTGAAAAATTCAGCTTGGATTTTTCCAGATTGACCGAGCAAAATAGAGTCAATCTGAAAATTTAATGACCTGCTGGCAGTTTGCCATAGTAGTTCAGTGGTTAGAGCAGTGGATGGAGACCGTAAGACCCGTTGTTCAGACCTAGCTATGGCATTTAATTTTTCAATCTGACTCTAGCTTTCCCCACTTTTATATATTTTGCAAACACACAAGAGGGAGAAAATTAGATGCTGAAAATACGTGGTACTTACTGAAATTTGTAAACTAAGCCAAATAAATTTAATCGTAAAACTAGTTTATTTCCAAACTATCCAACATTAATCTTCAGATTTTTGCAAGTGTGGCATATTTCAAATGATTTAAAGTATTAAATTAATATGTTTTTGTTCTTCAATGTGAACTCAATCGTAACATTAAAATCGTGAATATAAACGAAAAATACGCATTCTACTCATTTGAAAGTCCATGTTACATGTTACAAATCACCCCTAGATGGACCTTTATCCTGTTATGAAGAGGCAATTACATCTATTGGAATTAACTCTGCAGTGGTATTATATAAGTTTTATATAATAACTAACTTATTTTATGTGACTTTTAGGCGAATATCCTCTTGTCAGATACTTTTAGCACGATTACTGATGTGAGTACAAAATTTTGCAATAAATTTTCCACTAATTTCAACCGTGTACAGGCTTTCTATTTTTCCTCTCTTCCAACAGTCTCCACCAGACATCTTAAGGCAGCATTTCACTGAGAAAAAGCTGTAGAAAAGGAATTATTGCCCACGTCCTGTTTCATTAATAGTCGGAAAGCGTCTAGCACATGTTTAACGAAGTGAAGGTATGCCGAACTTTCGCCTCCGCCATCAGCCTTCTAAATGAGGCTAATTTAAACTATTCCGTTTCAACTGCAAGTCGAAACACAACCATTGGCCTACTAATGGATTTAAGTTCAGATGAAAATCGAAGCAAACGGAACAAACAAATGAGTAGGGATTGTAATGCAAATGAACCTCTTTTTTACATTATTATTCACTTTCACGTTTCTACTTGTAATTTTTACATGAAATAAATAACATATTCATACAAATTATATTTTATGAATCATACACATTTAAAGCAGCTTTAATGCTTAAATTATCATTTTTGTCACATGATATTAAGTTTTCACACATTTTATTTTTCAAATTTTCATTTGTTTTATTGAAACCACGTCGTTTATGCGTTCTGAACATTATTCAAATCTTTCTTTAAGAAGTAACAAATATATTTGTCGTACACACCTTTTAAAACAATGCGTTGTCAAAAAAGGTGTTCAAGATAACCCACGAAACCTAAAATAACTGAATAAATAAATTAATAAATAAATAAATAAATAAATAAATAAATAAATAAATAAATAATAATAATAATAATAATAATAATAATAATAATAATAATAATAATAATAATAATAATAATAATAATAATAATAATAATAATAATAATAATAATAATAATAATAATAATAATAATAATAATAATAATAATAATAATAATAATAATAATAATAATAATAATAATAATAATAATAATAATAATAATAATAATAATAATAATAATAATAATAATAATAATAATAATAATAATAATAATAATAATAATAATAATAATAATAATAATAATAATAATAATAATAATAATAATAATAATAATAATAATAATAATAATAATAATAATAATAATAATAATAATAATAATAATAATAATAATAATAATAATAATAATAATAATAATAATAATAATAATAATAATAATAATAATAATAATAATAATAATAATAATAATAATAATAATAATAATAATAATAATAATAATAATAATAATAATAATAATAATAATAATAATAATAATAATAATAATAATAATAATAATAATAATAATAATAATAATAATAATAATAATAATAATAATAATAATAATAATAATAATAATAATAATAATAATAATAATAATAATAATAATAATAATAATAATAATAATAATAATAATAATAATAATAATAATAATAATAATAATAATAATAATAATAATAATAGTTATAATCATCATCATCATCGTAATCAAATGTTACACACTTTGGACCTTTGGTACTTTCTTACTTCTCAAAGTTTAAAATTTGTCCGTACAACTTTTTATCTCGTCCTCCAACTGCTTCTTTCTCTATTCGATGGAATTGTCCTATCTAAATGATCACACTATAACTTTGTGTACTATCATGTTACTTTAGAAATGTTAATAGCAAATTTTTGCTAATGGTTTCATCATCTAGACGCGAATATTCAATAATCCACCTTCATAATAGGTCTTTCATCAATATGATTGGAGGAAAATTTAGGCATTGAAGGCATAGATCTCTTTAAATCAGAGCATAATATGCGCATGGATGCATACGTGCCGCAAGCATGCGTGTGGGTGTGTGCCCACTTTTGCGTGTGTGCGTGTTTGTGTGCTTGCGTGCGTGTGTGCGTACGTGTAGGAGTATGTAGGTGGATGGGTGGGCTGCTTATGTTTTGAATTATTCATTATTGTATTGTTGAGGGATTACTCTATTATTCGTTTGGTTTCATGGTTGATAAAAAGGTGGGAGTTTCAAAGTCTGCATATATGATCCGATTTTTAGAGATATATTTACAATCTGCGTGTTTTCCAATAGACTTTTGTCTATTTATTATGAAGTATATTGAAAAATATACAGAAAAAGTTTGTATAAGATTTCCAGAAATACATCACAATGGGCGAAGAAGCCATATAACTGCAGAGATTTCGCTTTTCGTTTTGAATTCCAACGGCGTGAATCAACTCTGCAAATGCCTCCCTTTCTTTGTTGTCGCCTCCACGTTGCTAGTTATTTTTCTATCTTATATGGGGTTATCTTTTAGTGCTATTGCCCGCCTCGGTAGCGTAAGGGGTAGCGCGTCTGCCTCAGGTTCAAGACGTACCATGTTCGAATCTCGGTCATGGAGAGTTACCTGGATAAGTTCTTTTTCCTGGGTTTCCCTCGTCCTGAAAGACGAATGTCGGGTAACTCAAAGCTCTATGTACCTTGGACTTACTTGAGCCTCATTTCACCCTTTCCATTGATCGTTGGATATGACTTAAAGTTGGAGGACGTAAATTTCAAAAAAAAAAAAAAAAAAAAAAAAAAAAAAAAAAAGAAAGAAAGAAAAAGAAAGAAAACTGTGAATTTAGGTGTGTAGGTGTGCACTGTTGCAGGCAATGGAACGATGCGCATGTTACGTAAAGCAAGGAGTACACGAATTATAGCTATTTAACACGTATGTATTGAAGACGTCACATACATAAAACAAAGAGATTGCACTTAGCGTACATTGTCTTGAATTACTAGCCGCCACAGAATGTGTTCATTCACGCTGTTGCAATTTTGCTGAGCTATGTTGCAATTTTGTTAAATTGCAACAAATGTATATCTGCATGTATATGTACTTATATAAAGAACTATTATTAAATAAAATATTCCATATTGAACTGCTGTTTAAATCACATCTATACGGAACACTCTGTTACACATTGTGCTAAATATCGTCTCTTGACTTTGAATTAATCTTACGTTTGTAGCGATATTTCCGCCTGCCCATACTTGTATAGAAATGAACTATTAAATACAATTAATTCAGGAGTTCATAACAGTTATGTATTATTCTATAGCAAATATCTATGGTTTAATGCTAGTAGTTGTGAAAATGTATTAAGGGAAATCCCTTGAAAATGTGTATAAAATGGTATAACCTTTGATATTTGCAGTTAGCAATAAATGCAAGCGTAGTTAGCAAGAAAAGTCTGCTAGGTTTCGGTGGAAGTAGCTGACAACTTCCTCAAAGCTGCTTCTGCCCTTAACGGAGGACATAGAGGTTATTGGCCTTCTCTTTGTGTAGCAAAAGAGTTTACAGCTTCTTTGGAGAAATGCGTCTACCACAGAAATTATTTTCGAATGCTGTTAGAATATTCAAGTTCCGAGAGGGAACAAATGAAAGCAAACATTTCGTATAGGTTTGAAAATGTTAGTGTTGGGGTGAATTTGGATCAGTCTGGCGAAATCTCGAGCAAGCCGAACGTAGCGGCTTCAATCAGCGGGATATGATTTGCCTCCAGTTAAGCGCGAGGTACATCCAAAGATATTAAGATGATCATCCTATTAGATTAAATATTCTAAAGCTGTGAGCGGTATATTTACACTCCCCAGTGTTTCCTAATATAGTGTAAACCTGCAGACATCCGTGTAGCTAAGAACGCCGACCAAAATATTTAGAGGACTTTATTTCACGAACCCTGAGAAAGAGCCCAATTCCTTTTCCAAACACCGCAACTACTCCATAACAATTAGGGGTGATACAGATAATTGTCGAGGCAAACCCTTAGGTAATAGCACCTTTTCAGCCACAGCATCGACGAGTACGTTGCTTCAAAGCCCGACGGAGCGAGGGACCTTCGAGAGAACGATACACGTTTAACAACTTTTGGTAGGTTGTTTCTGAGGTATGATTTAAATAAAAGTGCCCAAGACCTACTGTCTTTTGCTATGACAATTCGTACAAGCTCATCTATTACGAAATAGTTAATAGGTGTAGCACTTTAAAAAGTTCGCCTTTAGTTGTTTAAACTTTTATTAAATAGCCTGGAACGTTTATTTGTTTCCTGTTTTTTAAGCTTCCTTCGGCCCAAATTTCTATGGTGCTTTTACGCTTACTGCTGTACTTTTCTACAATTTGCCACAAACAGAGCTTCCTTTCATGCTTAGGGAATACGTACTGCTGGGTATAATATATTGACTTATTTATACATAAAATTTAATTACATTACTAAAATTCAGAGCTCTTTGACTTTCCCCGACATATAATTATTTTGCGTGTCTTATATAAAATGTAATTAATTAAGCAATAAACTAATGGTAATTAACGGAATAAAACCGTCATAGCACTATCCGATGTAACATGTCAGAACTATTATTATTATTATTATTATTATTATTATTATTATTATTATTATTATTATTATTATTATTATTATTATTATTATTATTATTATTATTATTATTATTATTATTATTATTATTATTATTATTATTATTATTATTATTATTATTATTATTATTATTATTATTATTATTATTATTATTATTATTATTATTATTATTATTATTATTATTATTATTATTATTATTATTATTATAATTATTATTATTATTATTATTATTATTATTATTATTATTATTATTATTATTATTATTATTATTATTATTATTATTATTATTATTATTATTATTATTATTATTATTATTATTATTATTGTTATTACTGTTATTATTATTATTGTTATTATTATTACTGTTATTATTGTTATTATTATTACTGTTATTATTATTATTATTATTATTATTATTATTATTATTATTATTATTATTATTATTATTATTATTAGTATTATTATTAATTACTACCACTACCACCACCACTATCACCACGATCACAATGACTATGACCACGACCACCACCCCCACTCCCCATGCCCCCCCCCACCACCTCCATCAGCACTACCACTACCACTGCCACTACCACCACGACCACGACCATCACTACACTGTCTCCGGAATTTGTTGTTACGGGAGTCAGGATGTATGCAACTAATGAGATGCGACGTATTTGTTTACTTGGAGTTACAGAAATATTGAAATATTGAAATGGGTAGGATAATCACGATTTAATGGAATGGTATGTGCGTACCCGCGCGCGAGTGGCTATCTCTGTGACTTTTTGTATGAATTTCTGTCTCTCTCTCTCTCTCTCTCTCTCTCTCTCTCTCTCTCTCTCTCTCTCTCTCTCTCTCTCTCTCTCTCTCTCTCTCTCTCTCTCTCTCTCTCTCTCTCTCTCTCTCTCTATGTGTGTGTGCGCATGTGTTTGTCCTTGAGCACTAATTCCCTTCGGATTCATGCTTTGCTAGGTACGCTAATTTCAAATTTTTCAAAATCAGTTTTACTTTCCTTTTTTTTCCTGAATTCGAGCTGCTACGAGAGGAGCCTCAGAACTTCTACTAAAACTTTGAAATATATTTTGCTACATGACGTTACAAAACTGCAGCTTGAGTTAGTATGTAAAATAGGTAATGGAGTGCTTGCTGCAGCGGAAGATAAGACTGGAGAAGTTATATACTGTTCTGGCCTGTCTTGCTCTGTCTCTTTCTACATCGTTTCCTGCCATCCACTAAGCATTGCAATTCTGAGTTTCAGCTATCGACGTTCTGGTAGCCATTTGGATTCGAGCCCGGGAGCTGCAACTGTAGCCTTGCGCAGCGCAATAACCCAGTGCGAGACGCACCTGCTTCCTTTTGGAGATCATCAGGTCCCTCCTAATCTCCAAACGTTCCTTATCCTCAACCAGAGACTAACGTTTCGTTTATTCAAAGTCGCGGCGGTACCTCAACTTACTTTGCTTTTGTCATGGTCAATTTCGTCCACATTTAGACATACTCTTCATGTAGAGAATGCCGAGAAGGGAATGTACTCTTTAAAGTTTTATAATTTATTTCTCTACGTGTTTACTTTGAAAAGGAATTCTAAAATAGTACTCAAGTTATGTTTTATGTAAAATTATTTTGAAAATTACAATCGGACTAAAAATACAACTTCATTGCCGGATTAATACACGGGTCTTCACCATTCCTTGCCATTGCTCCGAACCAGCGTTGTTCAACCGTACAGAACTTTCCCCCTTCCATTACATGTCATTCATTCCTCCCAACAGTGACGAAGGCAAAGAGAAACAGACTTAGTACTTCGAGGGGGATGCATGTATACACCTGTATCCTGTGTGTAAGAATGACACCGAAGTGCCGACACCGGAGCTCACAAAGGGACTGTCACTATGCTTATATTGTATTCGCGTGAGAGATTGATGCATCATCTTTACTATATGTGGGGTCTGTGTGCCAAAAATTGGGTGCGGAGTATAGATGAAAGTACCCGAAAATGACTATAGAATATGATGGGAACATATATACATAACAATGCTTTGTACAGGAGGGACTGTTTACACCTGCGGGCAGCATCTACACACAGGCATACGTAAAGAGCGTCGGCACAGAGCTCACGAAGGAAGTCTAGCAGCCACTTGCAAGTGCTCGCATGCAGAACTCTTTGAGGCTTCAGTTTTGGGCGTTGTGGTTCTACTCCTCAGTAGAGTTTTGGATAACAGGCCTCATATAGAGCAGAGATGATGCCATCAAACTTTCAGGCAAGTAAATGTATGGGCATAGTAATAGTTTCCTTGGCAGCAACCACAAGTAAGTGGGTCATTCTGTCGCAACTGGTGTAAGGAAGGGATTTGTACTTCTCTGCTCTTGCTTTTGTTTGAGTAACCCTGCTCTATCCAACTAAGCAATGTGTCAACACTTTAAATTATCCACCTAACTTGTTTTTCTCCAGTAAACCATAATACGTATTCATATCCATCTTATTTGACACAACATGTCCTAATGCTGTCTTAAATCTAATAAGAACTGTGTGGTCATTTTATGGCCAGGCCAGAACTGCGTACATACATGGTTCCTTTGCACTTCAGCGCGCCTAACTCATACATATGGTCCTTGGCCTCATCTTAGGACGACCGCATTGCAATTTAAGCTCCCGCTGTCATATTTAACCACAATAGTGGATCAATGTTAAATTATTTTTTGGGACATGATGTGCGTAGCTTTGGTCACGCATTGAACTTTTAAGTCTAATGATACCGTCCCAACATGATGTGTATTTGAACAGACAATCACAATAAATCCATTTTTTAAAAATTTGAAATTGTGTATAAGCGTAATTTACCTCTTCAGCTACAGTGAGTAAGGAAAAAGATCACAGCGAGTACACAGTGGGTTTCGACTCAGCCATTGCTGCACCCACTTCCGAATTACATAGAAATAGCGCCAAGTCAGGAGGAATTTAGGACTGTAAACTCAGTTATACTAGTATTACTTAAGATACACAAAGTGATAAAATATATGATTTTCAATTTTTCTGAAAACACAACCTTTCTGATTCTGTTTTTGGTTCTAGACAAATGTTGGATATTCTAAAATTATTTTGACATTTTTAATCAAGCTTCTTAATGTCGCATTAATAAATTTAGTGATTAATTTGTAGCTTTGGTACTCTTTAGGAATAAAATTAAATAAATTTGAGACTTCAGTTTATTTAAAAGTTTGCTCAATATGAACATCATTGTCTAGCAATGCAAAACTATGTTAATATTTATACCATTACGCTTGATCAAAAAGAGATATAAAGATTTCAATTAGTTTGTAGCAAAAGGAACATCCTGTGGGACAATCTTAAAATTAGAGTATACCTACCGATAAATGCAAATTTGAAAAAAGAGCTTTTTAAAATTAGAACACCGCTATATTTAACTTTGCTGTCAAAAAGTTAATGCATATGCAAGTCTTCCTTAATCTGCTTTTTCTCCTCGGCACTTAACTTAGAATTTAAATAATCCATGTCCTCTCATAAGTAATACGTTTAATGTAACAATATAGGAAAAACTATATTCTTTTTCTGCACTTTTATAGCAATTTAGGTCTCATAGGCACAAAATTAAATGATAGCTAAATCGTCTTTGACGAGCTATAAGTCTCAATTAACAATAATTGCCAGAAATACCGATAGATAGGTATATGCTACAGTTATTATATAGTTCAAGGTTATATAAAATTGTACAATCATTTCATTATACCATCACTGCGAAAAATAGGGAATTATTACTATGAAAATTATTTCTCGAACAGGAAAAGTGATTTCTTAAATTTTGAGTATGACAGTGAACTCTGGATAGCCGCGCAGTGAATGTCAATTAGTGAAACAATCACAACAGTGTTTGCTCTGAAAAATTCATCAATTGCAGGCTGATCTGACAATCAGCTATTGCGAAAACTTGGTGCTATATTGCCTTTGCTGACCATGAAGTAATGGGATTTGAAAATAAAACATACAAGTAATTAGCAAAAGTGGTACAAGTCATTTTCACTGTAACAGGGAGTTAAACATGAGTGGCGAAGTTGCAACTCATAATTCTGACATGGTTCTTCTCTTCAGTTCAACAATGGGTAGAGATTATTATTCTTAATAATTTCATAAATAGGTTATGGTGTTATTGATCAATTATTTCAATCCATATATTAAAAGTTTAAACTACTTATTTGTATCGCGAGAAACATATGGCGTCGTGTTACCTTCTGATAAGAAACATAAGAAAATGAAGTGTAATTTATTTCCCTTGTTTTGGAATTTTATGTCAATCAGTAATGCCGTGTGGCATAGAAGCATTGGTATTGTGGACATCTTATTACCTACTTCAAATAACCGTGTCTGACATCCCCCTTATTATTGGTTTTTCGTGGTTGATACTTCGTTGAAATCATTGTTGCTGACTCTAGGAATTGTAAGCCACAGAAAAATAGCAGCACAAGCGTTGTGGCCCCTCATTTGCCAGCATTGCTGTTCAACTGTTCCACTGATATACCAAAGAGGTTTTTTTTTCTTTTTATCTCCATTTCTGCAGTGGCTATCATGGTTTGAAAGAAGTTCCAAAGCAAAGCCGGGTCTTTTGTGTTGTGGCGCTTGGCTTTGTACTTTTGTAGACGCTTATCGGATATTGTCTCATTCATTGCATTGGAGCTGCATGCGTTGCGTCATCCTTATTGTTGGTGAAGCAATTCTTTTATCCTCTTTTCAAAGCTTGTTGACAGCTGTTTATGAATGATTCATGTAACTAACTCGCTTTGAAAAACATAGATGATAAATGATTTAATAGTACTTTATAGTCTAGTTTACTGAAAAACAAGCGTGGTACAATCATTTACAAGATATCGTTTATATCTACATGGTTTCTAAAATTTGACTATACGGAAGATTATCCTAATGTTCATGTTAATTGAGTTAAACTTCTGGAACACACACTTTTTGTTGGTGAAAGGAGGAGCCGATAACCAAGGAAAACTTATTACGTCTTTATCAGGAATTCCTGTTAATTTCTCAGAAAGCAAGGGTATAAATTTATTAAGAGGAAGCAAAAGAAGCCAATAAACATCCATCAAGTGACTCAACTGTACCTGGAACATCCGCTGATGTTAATCTCAACTCTATCAACAGTGGCAGGTAGAATGGCTTGACCCTACAAGAAGCAAATTCCATCGAGTTTGCAGTACATCTTCTCAGAGGCTTTCTTTTCAAACAGGATGATGCACAGCTTTTCAAATGAACAACCATCCATCTGACAGAAGCGTAACACAGCCTTAAGGACCAAACATGTAATCGTGGAATGTCCACAGTACAATAAATGGAGACAACAGTCTCACATGACCAATGAACTATAAATAGCACTAAATAAACCATTCAACTTACTCCTTAAGCTGGTTAAATTTGTTCAGGCCATACATTTATTTAAAATACATAACGTTTAACTAATTTTATTTGCTATGGTGTGAAAACTTGAACATTCTGCTGTAATGGCATCATGACATTATTGTTTTATTATTCAACATTTGTTTATAAGTAGGTGTAAAGTCGTAAGATAACAAATATGTTAAAATAAAAAAGAAAGTACATCTTGTGGAAATTCGTTTAATGTCTCTAATTTTACTTTATTTATGGACGATTGTGCTATAAAAATTTACAAGCATCCTTGTATCTTCTAAACATAATCTTCAGTTTATGCTCCTCTACCTCACTTTTGTTAGCTAATATAAGTTACGAATGTTCACGAATACGGTGTTGTTAAATAATAACTGTTTATTAAATATTATCAAGAATTTCTCAGCAACATCAGCGTTGCTGCCAGTGGTATCAGAAGACTCCTAATCAGTATACATTTTTCAGCCTCCCACAGATATTTGGCTCTAATACTCAATTTTTGAACAGCTAATACTGATTTTGCTCTCAGGGACCTTGCAGAATTGGCTTCTCGCGACTGTGCGGTACATTAGACGCGGGTTTTTACGTTATTTCCCTTTCTTTCTGATTTTATGCTTTGTGGGCTGCATTTACATGCAAACACAAATAAATTGCATGTGAAGATAACTACAGCTTGTTTATTTTTTACTCATGCACTTTTTAGTATAGTTGCGACATCAAAGATCAAAACAAATAATACGCTCTGTATTCTATTCATAAATTGTTTTGGATTGTTTCCACCATAAAATAATAATCGTCCATAATTTATTATTGCGAATGCGATTTTCATTACATGTGCTTTACCGTGAATAATGTGATCGATAGATTAATTGTTTTGAGACTTTATTATTTAAACTGCCATTTAGCTCAGTGGACTAAAACAAACGCTATATGAGTGGATGTAGAGTGCTTTGGAAAAAACTAATTTCATTTGTTCAGTGGCCTCCATACAGAAGTTTAATTAATGTTCAGCATGTGTTGATGTTTCAGCACTGAACAAATGTACGTATATATGTTAACTGGTTCCTAATTTGAATTTACTAGATAAAATATCATATCTCTTCAATTTCAGGCATTTTAACTTCTATTGTGTTATACTAATGACTGTGAGTCGGATACCCCGATTTAAAGTTGACTACCAATAAGTGTTTCGGCTGTACAGAATTTCTGCTAGGTATGTTACAAGTCCTATGAGAAAGATACATACAGCTTTATACACATTCTACTGATAAATTTGGAGAAATGTATATAAAAGTAAAAGGTTTTCGTAATTAAGGACACAAAATGTCACTCTGTAGCAGCCCTCAGGATGCAAATAGGGAATTTTAATTCTGAAACTGTTAACGGTTATTAGTTTATATTAAATTCCCATTTGAATGTCGAACTTCATTCAAAATATTTTAAGTGTGATCATAAATATTTTTGACTTGGAAAGATTGACTTTGATGTGTCAAAGTATATTTACACTTAAATGATCCAATTATGTTTGCAATTCCAATTCCGTTGCAACATAATAAATGGCTATTGCATACAGCACATACAAGGGCTCAATGAATATAATTTTTTAAAAACACAGAACATACAATTCCCCTATTTATACTCCACCTTTGACTGCAATGGTCCTATTGGCCGTTCCCCTTTGGAGCATATCGCGATGGTGTTATCTCGTAGACGTTGGTCTTTTTTATTTTTTTATATTATTAATCATTAGATCACGCACACATTCACACTCTAATTCACACTTCCGGACTCTGAGAAAGATGTGGAATCATCTTGGCAGGAGAAAACTCCCCACTCCCCAGCCGGGATTCATGCCCAGGACCAGTCTCACGCAGACAGGTGCTGCACCGACTGAGCTGCGGGGCCAGCCAACAATTACCTTTATCTCAGGATATACAAGGATTTAATATGTTATACCTGGCAGGTATTAGAAAGAAGTCGCCTTTCTTCAATCAAAACGAAGTATCGCGACTGGTTGCGACAGAACACGAGTAAGTCGAATGGCACCTGACCAAAGAATATTTTTTATTTACAACTGTTTATAAATATTGGACGCAGTTGACTTATTTTAAGTCTAGTATTTTTGAAACGTGAACTGTCCAAACGACAAAAAAGAAAAACTATTTTTATTGAACTATTTATAGTATGTATGTACATGCATATGTGTAAATGCATAAATGTACATACTTGAATACAGTGAGCAACTATTTCATAAGTTTCTAGCAGATAACAACTACAATTTCAAATAACTGAATATATTTTACGTACCTAGCATGTATAACTTTCATTATAAAACACATGAATACAAAATCACAATAAATTTTATTACTTATATGTAGTTATAATAAAAATAACGCAAAATGCAAATGTGTCCCTGATGCTCCTAAGCAGTTTCACAGTACTATCACAATAAACCAGTGTGGTTTTAACAATCATCTGATGCAGCGAAATGTTTTACAATGAGAACAGCTAGAAGTTTAATAGTGCACAATTTAGGGGACAGCTACTTCATCTTTAAGTATATGTTTTTCTTTTTACTTAGGTTTATTAACCTGTTTATATCTTGAGTCATGATGATAAACTCAAAAAATGTATTACAATTTTGTTTAGCTAACTAATATATGAGGGCTGTTCAATAAAGATTGATCACAAATTTTTTTTGACAACGTACCCTTACTCATCCTCGTAATTTTGATGGTCCTTCTCAAAATAGTCTCCCCTGAATGCGATGTACCTTTTCCAGCGTTTCTGACAGTCTTCAAAGACATGCTGGAAACCATTTTGAGAGATCCTTCAAAATCGCCTCCGCAGCCTTCACCACTGCTTCTGATAATGGATAATGCCTCCCGCGAAGGCCTTTCTTCAAGTTAGGGAATAGAGAAAAGTAACATGGGGCTAAATCTGGACTATAGGGAGAGTGAGGGATGTACTTCACGTTGATGTTTGCAAGATATTTAGCAACAACATTGGCAATATGCGGCCGCGCTTTATCGTGGTGCATTATCCAGCCTGCTTCACGGAAATGTGGTCTTTTGCGCCTGATATGCACTTGCAATGTTTTCAGGACATCTCTGTATGATTCTCCAGTGTGTGGAGGTACAACAAGCTGATAAACCATTCCATGATTATCAAAGAATGAGATGACCATAACTTTCCCAGTAGAAGCAATCACTTTTGCTTTTTGGAGGATTGGTGGTGAAGGAGATTTCCACACTGAGCTTTGCAGTTTGCTCTCAGGATCAAAATGATGCATTTGAAAGAAATTCCGGATCTTGTTCTAACATGAACTTTAACTGCATGTTACCTCCATTGCAGTGGTAGGCAATACTGAACAAGCATGAACTTGCCTGGTTCTCACAGGCGGAAACCAGCAGTACCAACAATGAAACTACTACGGCGTGTTTGTTTCACATTTAGCTAACAGAATATAAGAAGATGAAATTTTAGTGCGAAAAATTATGACCGTAAAAAAATTATGATCATTCTTTATTGAACAGCCCTCGTATATAGGTATACTAAATAGAGTATTTAGTATACTTACAGCAGGTATATTTTGTCTGCAACATCTAGATTTCATAGTAAAAATAGAAGATGGTATCCACGTAGTTATATAAATATGAGTAGCTGGCAAGCTTAATTTATAAGAGTACTCACTCAGATTGGTCGATGTTCAACTTTCCTTCGGTTTGAAGGAAAGGTGAACTTCGACCAATCTGAGTGGGTATTCTTAAAAATTAAGCTTGCCGGCTACTCATATTTATATGAAATATACCTCACTTTAAATACTTTGACAATGCTTTACAATCTACGTAGTTGTTGATGAAGGTGATTGGTATAGTAATAGTATATATAGGTGTACCGGTTTTAGGAGTCTTCATTTCTTTATACGATATAAGTGCTCTTTTCTGTTTTAGAAGCTTTTACCGTTGTGCGATGTGAGTTCAAGTTATAACAGCTCCTATTTTTTCAGGATTGGGAGAAGATAGACACTTCTGTTGTTTTTTTAATACACTGGACTCTTCGAGAATGCGTGACAGCGTTTTCGTTGCAAGAACAGCGTGTCATCATGCGTTTTCTCAGATTTCGTGGTGTGACACATATTGAAATTCATCGCCAGTTGAGTGAGGCATGTGGTGATGGTACCATGCATGTAGCTAATGTGCGTTCCTGGGTGCAACAGTTTAACTAAGGCAGAAAATCGTGTGACAA
This sequence comes from Mantis religiosa, assembly GCA_030765055.1. Classification (NCBI taxonomy): domain Eukaryota; kingdom Metazoa; phylum Arthropoda; class Insecta; order Mantodea; family Mantidae; genus Mantis; species Mantis religiosa. Next base: position 80,519,138 of record CM060947.1, read on the forward strand.
CAAACCAAGAGAGCTGCGGACATCGTATCCAAAATTGCCATTTCCGTGGGATCTGTGCACACAATCCTGCATGAGGATCTGAAAATGCTCAAACGGTAATCCTCCAAAACAACGTTCTCTACTCGCTGGATTATGTCGACAAACCGGCTGGTACGAGGCCGTGACCCTCCTGGTTTGCTGTCGCACGTTGTTCTGCCTTCATTGAACTCAGAAAAGCACATTAGCCACATCCATGGTAACATCACCTCATATCTTACTCAAATAGCAATGCATTTCAATGGGTGTCACACCACGAAAATGGAGAAAACGAATGATTACACGTTGTTCTTGCAATGAAAGCTTCACCATTTTAAGCATCAAAAACAGTCCTATCTCTCGTCGCTGCCACTAACGTTCTATGCACTCTACAGTGCTGCCATCTCTGTCACGCATTCGCAAAGAGTCCACGTATTTAGAAGAAAAAAAAAACCCACAAATTTCTATCTGATCCCAGTCCTCAAAAAATAGGTGTTATAAGTTGAACGCCCCTCGTATACTTACTTGTTTTCGTCCTGACGTGTATTAATTATGTCACACACCTGTTTTAATTTTGACAATTTGTATAATTTAAAAAAGTCCTTAATAGGATGGCCAAATCTTTGGATATTATCTTATTGTGATCCATCAAAGCAAGCTATTATTCTTTACATTACTTAAACAAATAGTTAAATAATAGCATTTTAAACTTCTGAAAAGTAAACCTCGATGATGACATTTTAAGGAAATCTCTAATACGACGATAGTTTCAGAAGATATTCGCCAGCCTCGGTAGCGTAGATGGTAGCGTGTCCGCCTCACGTTCAAGAGGTTCCGTGTTCGAATCTCGATTAGGGTGAGTTACTTGGATAAGGTATTTCCGGGGTTTTCCCTTAGCCTAAAAGGTCAATGTCGGGTAACTCTAAACTCTATGACCCTGGGCTCATTTGAGCATCATTTCACCCATTTCATTCATCGTCATATATGACATAACGTAGGACGACGTAAACTATTAAAAAAAAAGTAAAACAACAGAAGTAGTCCACAACTTTGGATTCTAGGTTTCAGTTTATTTCTAGAACAGCTAAAATTGTATTATATCTAAAAATGTTAGTGTAACGAACTAACATTTTTATAACGCATTATTGTGTAATACAAAACAAAAGGCGAATAAGGGGTTAAACAGCTTATAACTTGCCTTTCCTTTTACCATTATGGAGTTTCGAATAACTGTAGCTTTGTACCGCAACAAGACAAAGTTTTGAAAAAGGTACTACAATGAAAGAAATCTCATGAAGTTTCAAGTTATATTGATTGAAGTCTGAGGCGCGCTGCTCTAGTGCAGCTGCAGACGGTACTCCAATTCCTGACAAGAATATTTTTTGTTCATTCTCGTTAAACTGCTTTCCCAACGGAAAATGTTGTGTTCGTAGAGGGGTACTTCAATAAATGCACGGCAGAGTTTACGTCACACAAGCGTTACATATTCAAATTTTGTAGGCCGCAAACTTTTCCGAGCTTCTTTCTTTTTGGTGTGCAGTTATTAAAGTAGAGTTTAACGCTACAACAAAGCTTAGTTTGTAATTAGATTTTCTTGACGTTCCTACTTAAATTAAACTAATTTTAAACCTAGTCGTGAGTTATAAGCTCCGTGTAAATTTAATGTTTAGGAAAATGATCAAAATAGGAACTGAGGGAAGACATAACTTTTATGTTTCTGTCACAATATTATATTTATATAATATTAAAAAATATACTAATCTAATTACTTAAAAGTGTATGAAAATAGTGTTAATATATTCATTTGAAATCATCATAAACAATTTCAATGGAGGTTATGAACATTTTTATGGATTCGCGAATGCTAAGTACCCAGGAATGGATTTTCTTAACATTTTTCCGTGAATAAGCTGTAACAGATTTAATCACCTATTCATTTGTTAAACGGTGTGCCAACTGTTAGGTAGGCGCAGTCGAAAGTAGTAAAATACTTTCCATGGTTTGAATAAAAGAAGAGTTAGAAATAATAAGACCTAAAATGGAAAAAAAATGAAGATGCCTTTTTTAAATATGATTAAAAGTGACAAACGGATTTTTGAATTTGGAGGAATCTACTGGTTTACAGTGATAAATGAAGAGCAATAAACCCAGTTAAATATCCAGGGATTTCAATTTCGTAAATTTTTGTTAGTACAAATTACAGGATTGGCGTATTAAGTTTCGCCGATGATTTGTTGTAGCGCTTGCGCAAGCTGCAGCCGGCGCGTGGGCGAGCGCTGAGCGCTTGCCGAGGAGAGAGAGAGAGAGAGAGAGAGAGAGAGAGAGAGAGAGAGAGAGAGAGAGAGAGAGAGAGAGAGTAAGAGACAGAGATAGGTTCGCCTTTGTCGATGCATCGTGATTGTTATCGAATGACCTACATTGCTATCGAATTCTATAACAATGGCTGGAGGTATAAAAGCTGGCAAAATGTTAATTGCTGGTCAGTTGGTAGTGATGTGTTAAGCGTGCGTGCGTGCGTGTGTGTACAGCTATTTGAAGTGTACAGCAAGTGATTTTTTTCGTTTGTTTACCTGTGGTGAAACAACGAGGGACCTTTTAAGACTGCGTTCTTGTATGTTACGTCATTCTGCTGCTGTCAGGGTTGTACAAAGCGTGTTTTTACTTGTAATAAAGATCATTTTAAATTTCCGTAAACAAGACCTTTAATTTTATGAAACCACAGTCACAATAGATATCATGATTGTGCTATGAACTCTAATTTTACAATTACAACATTTTATACACATTACAGCATATTTTTCTTAGCATAGTTGTATAAATTTCCAATACCATAATTATAGTAGCTGGTTCAGACTGTTTGGTGCCCAGTCTTTCTAGCATTGCTGAGTACCATAATATTCATTCCGTCATCTAATTTAATTTCCTGTGTGTCTCCTCTGTTGTACCGGTGTTTTATTTTCTTTGTAATCTTAACTTTTCTGATCCACTTCTCCTTAGCTTTCCGAAACAGTATTTTTTATTTACTTTGTTGTAATTTACGTCCTTTAACGTTTTAAGTCATATCGGATGAAGAATGAAATGGATGAAGTGATGCTGAAATGAGCCCAAGTTCCATTTAGAGCTGGAGATTAGAGTTACCCGACATTCGTCTTTTAGGATTAGGGAGAACCCCGGAAAATACCTTATCCAGGTAACCCAAGATTCAAACTCGGGACTACTCGAACGTCAGGCAGACATGCCATCAGCTACGCTACCGTGGCGGGCTCCAAAACAGTTCCCCATAATTCTGTTTGTACTTTTCAGTGATTAACGTAACTATTCTTATAGGTATCAACTCGTTTCGCATCTTTAATCATTTCTTTTCTCGCACTTTTGGTCTCCATACTCCTAGTTCCTTGCATTCTGTGAGAATATGAACTGCATTTTCCGTTTCTTCATATAAACCCATTATTCCTATCCACTCAAAATATTGAAACATTTCTGAATACGCATATGTAATTGCCTAGAATTCTAGGACTGATGTAGCTCATATATGGCTGTTTTAATTTTCGAAAACTACGGAGGGATGCTGATAAAACGGACACATATACTGAGAAAATGCAGATACGTAATTCTGTTGAAACAATTTTTGAAAAAATATTTGCTTGATATATAACGTTTTTAGAACACTATCTTCATAATTCGCCATGTGCTTCAGAAATACTGAGATGTTTAATTAGTTTATAAATAATTTATAATTAAACCTAAACATACTCATGTACTGGATTTTAGCGTTTCAATTTATAGTAACTTGTTTTAGTGGTAGCAGAAAGAAAACCTTTAAAACTCGTGGGGCTTCCCACTAGTAGCAAAAAGAGTTAATTTTTCTTGTTAAACACAAAACGATTACAGCACTCTTTTTATTCCTCGTAAACACTTAACGTCGTGTACAGCTGCACATAACAGCGCACTCATTGTGTAAGCACAAGCACGTACAAAAAGTTTGTCGATATATTGAAGCAAAAAATTCAGGCACAATACAGAATGACAGAGGAGAACCAAGAGCTAAATTATTTTGCTTTCCTATGGGTACTTCGTTGTGGTGTTACTTTCCTATTTCTTGATACTAAAAAAACAATATAGCTGATGTAATATATCAAGACAGTAATACAGGAACTGAAAAAATGTGTAGTGCTTAACGCCCGCTTTTACTACTTGTGGCACTGCAGGCTGTGACACTGATGATTCATGAGTGGAAATGAGATGGCGGGGAAACCGGAGATTCTGGAGAAAATACGCCTCGGCGCGTGTTGTCCACTACAATCTCACTTCGTCTGGGACCGAACGTGGGCCGCCTTGGTAACATAGGAGCTGAGTTTTAGACAAACAATGTAAGGGTGTACGAGTGTTAATCACTATAAAATGCGGAACTAAAACTGAATTTCTCTAGAATACTTAAGGAAGGAAAGATTCAATGCTTCATGTGGTCGATGCCTGAATGCATCACTATTCATTCTACCTGTAGCACATGAGGATAGGATGGAATATTCGTGGGCCATGTTTAACAGTGAAGTCTTTTCTCCTATCTCGTTTTACTTACATGTGTAAATATTTCTGAAGATATTTATTTCCTTTAATGTAAAGTAAATGGAAGGTTACTTTTTAAGGATATGTTGGATTGGATTACTACGGAAGGGCGCCCGGCTTGGTAGCGTGGTGGTAGCATGCCTGCCTCACGTTCAAGAGGTCCCGAGTTCGAATCTCGGTCAGGGTGAGTTACCTGCATAAGGTTTTTTGGGGGTTTTCCCTTATTCTGAAAGACAAATGTCGGGTAACTCTAAGCTCCATGGACCCTGGACTCATTTGAGCATCACTTCATCCATTCCATTCAAAGTCCGATATGACTTAACGGCACTGCGATCAATTTTGTGATCTATTGTACATGTGCCCCTAAGTGAGGTGTCCCCGGGAGAAAGGATGAGGCGAGAAGAGGCAGGGGGTGGCCATCCGAAGGGGCCACGTCAGTTCAGAAGCCAGGATCCCCCATAATTTACCCCCTGGAAACTCCTCGGCAACTTATTCGATTGCGGTTCGGAAAGGCAGTCTTACTAGAGGAGGACGTTTTACTTACAGCATATCGTCCTGCAATGCACCACCGAGACACTCACCAACACTTCCAACCTGAAAGGGGCCACCAGGATAGAGATGATGTGAAATGATAACGGAGACGAAATAGAGGTACAGGAAATTCTGAGGATGTCATCAGCCTACTCAACATTCTCCTGGAGACCCGGGAAAACAACCGAAAAAGACCCTGGGTCAGATAGGGCGGCCACTGGAATTGGCCCAAGGCCTCCCGAATTCGGGCTACAGACAAGGGATACATTATTGAAGAATGAGCAATATGATTAATTTTTTACAGTGACTATTTGCTGTGATTCTTTTTCTTAATGGCAAGATATTAAATCAATTGGAGTTCTAGTTTAAACTAGATGAATCTAATTGTATAGGATCAATAATTGTGTTCCTACACTCTGCTGTTATAATTCAAACTGTAATAATTGTGCAATCAACATTTGTCTGCTTAAAACACCAGAAATATTACTATACAGTTATTTCGTGTCAATTAAACTTAATTTATGTTGATTATATTTTTGTCATCTTTTCGCCATTTTTTGTTCCATATAACTGCAGTGGTCATATCGGCGGCCGTTCTCTTTAGGAACATATTCATAGTGTTAATTCGTATGCCCTGGGTGCTCGTACTTTGTACTTTAATCATTAGACACGCACACATTCCTACTTCCAGACTCCGGGGAAGATGGGGAATCATCTTGGTTGGAGAAAAATCCCCATTCCCAACCGGGAATCGAACCCGGGAGCCCTACACGGCAGGCAGGTGCTTTACCGACTAAGCTACGGGGCCAGCCGAACTTTCGTATTTGGTTTATTTTTGTAAACTTCTTTATGTATATATTTATTTCTAAATTATATTGTCAGTACTGAAAATAAAAGGAAAATCTAACCTCAAAGCTGCACTGGGCAAATCTGATAGGATATAAGTAAAGCGAATGTAATATAAACTGTAGATTGTCTAGAAATGTTGATTGTATAAAAACAGAGTATACACTCATTTGCAAAGCAATTTATTCTTTGAGAAGACAACACAGCCGGAAGTGGATAAAAACTTGAAATAATAATAATAATAATAATAATAATAATAATAATAATAATAATAATAATAATAATGATGATGATGATGATGATGATGATGATGATGATGATGATGATGATGATGATGATGATGATGATGATGATGATGATGATGATGATGATGATGATGATGATGATGATGATGATGATGATGATGATGATGATGATGATGATGATGATGATGATGATGATGTGGCGGTGGCGGTGGCGGTTGTTTTTGTGTTTTTGCTTTATTAGTATCAACAGCATGTTCCATTACATAGTAATACTACATGCTTTATAGTTAGATGTCCTATTTTGAATTAGTAATTGTAAACATTACAACAATTTTACATTGGGTTATTCTCTGTTTTAGAAACTATGTACATTAAATTGAGTCTATTCTTCTAGATGATTTTTGGGAGTTCACAATTTGTAATTATTTCACTCTAAATACTTGTCATATTTGCAGGATAATAATATTTGATAATAATGATAATGATAGTAATGATAATGATAATAGCTAATTTATCTGGATTACTCTCTCACCAGATTAAGTCACCGTAGAATTTAGTCGCTTTATTTATGCGCTCAGGTATGTTGCAATAAAGATTTTCTAAACGTTTAAGGTGTCCAAACTTCTGCATAGTTACAGTTCTCTGGCAACAGCATTGCCGTGTTTACGCTGGAAGAGTTGCTCGGTGCCAATAACATGCGTTATACCACTACAGCACAGTATTCCCATTATATATATATAATATATATATAAACTGTCAAATTTGGCTTGTATATTAAATTATAAAATAAAATAAACGGTTTGCCTCGAGTCTTTCGTTACAACTGTATGGCCTCTTAACTTATAAAGAGAGGCACTTCAATGAACTGATCATACGATGTAGTATAAAAATGTACGTTTTAACAAACAAGTTGCAGAAAAGAAAAGGAAAGGAAAGCATTTGTACCTGCTGCAGTAGTCCACAGTTAATGTTTCCTTTCCTTTGCCTCCTTTTTCTACCAACCTACCTCTTTGCTGGAGTCTACACTCAAAGAGATATGAATGGAATAATCTGAGAGGGGCAGAATGCTTATCGGAGTTCAGATTCTGCAAACTGGAGCTCTATCCACTTGAGTACAGAAGTTCTTTTAACTTGCATCATTCTGAAATGCATGGTCAAAGTAAAGCTAAGAACGACTGTAATACTTTGTATGAAACGTAAATTCTGCTTTTTTGTGATCTTTGCTTATAATCACTGTGTACAAATATACGTATAAAAAGCATATGCTATATGTTTTAGTACATAAATTATGGGCTGTACGAAAAAAAATTTGTTTGCTGAATTCAACTTACATCGTTGCTATGAAAAGCCAAACAAATTTATAAAATTCTGTGTATTGGTTACACTATCACGCACATAGTAGAAGAAAACAGTACGAGGCGTGTCCGTAAAATAAAGTCTCCAATTTTATTTAATATAGAAAACATGCTTATTGTCAATGAATGTTACATTTTTGGAAAGGCGGAACTTACAGATATTCTTCAAAGTAATCACTATTGCGATCGATGCACTTTTGCATGCGCTGTGACACTTTTTGTATACCATTGTCATAGCACTCTCCCGCTAAGTTGCACAGGTAGCGCTCAACCTCGTTTTTCAAATCATTGTCGGTCTGGAAATGTGTTCCACTCAGATGTGACTTCAACTCAGGAAACAGATCATAATCACTAGGTGCTAAGTCTAGACTGTAGGGCGGATGGGTGAGAATGTGCCATCCAAACTGGACCAGGAGAGCAACCTTTGCATGCGCAGTACGGGGACGAGCGTTGTCGTGATGAAAAATCGCTCCCATCGTAAGTATTCCTCTCCTTAGATTTTGAATAGCACGTCGCAATTTTTTTAAAACTCTCACGGTAGCCAGCGGCGTTAATTGTTATGCCAGTAGGCATAAACTCGGACAACAATACACTTTTTCTGTCCCAGAACACATTGGCCATCACTTTGCCGGCAGAAAATGTCTGATTGAACTTTCGCGGCTTCGGCGAATTCGAATGCCGCCACTGACGAGAACGTTCTTTAGTTTTTGGTGTTGTGTAGTGCACCCAGGTTTCATTGCCAGTGACAATTTTATCCAACAATTCCCCACCCTATTCTGCTTAGCGCTCCAGGAATCGTTGGGCCGCTACAACACGTTGCCGTTTATGGTCTTCGGTGAGCATTTTGGGGACCCACCTCCCACACACCTTGCGATAATGCAAATGTTCAGGCAAAATCTTGTCAGTCGTAGCCTTACTGAATTCAGGGATAAGTTCGTACAGCTCGCGAACTGTCACATGCCAATCTTTAAGCACTTCTTGCTCCACTTTTGCAATTGTTTCGGCTGAAACCGAAGGCCGACCAGAACGCTGTTCGTCATGGACGTCTATACGTCCGTCTTTGAACTCTCTGATCAACTTTCACATATTTTTGATGTACATACACCGTGGCCCATAGACTTCGCATAACTGACGATGAATTTCAGTGGGGATGGTGCTCTTGACATTCAAAAAGTGGATCACTGCACGCACCTCGCACTTTGCGGCGGAAGTGATAGGAAGCTCCATCGCAAACGGCTGCCGAGCCAAGACTAATGATTGCAGCGGGTTCCTTGTGATGGGGATTTTAAGGGGTGAAACCAAGCTACACGCCAGTGTTACCGGATCTGCCGTAATATTGGCCACGCCGTGGCTCAGTGGTTAGACCGCTTGGCTCTCACCAAGGCGGCCCGGGTTCGATCCCAGGCGACCGCAAAGTGAGATTTGTGGTGGACAACACGGCGCTGGGGCGGGTTTTCTCCGGTATCTCCGGTTTCCCCCGCCATCTCATTCCACCGATGCTCCATCTTCATCTCATGTATCATCAGTGTCATCGCCTGCGGTGCCGTATGTAGTAAAAGCGGGCATTAAACACTACAGATTTCATTTCTGCCGTAATAGCCTTCCTCACGGCTCCAGCTCCTTTGAGACCTTATTTTACGGACACGCCTCGTAATTGCATTCAATCCTAAACAAAAATTCATGTTTTTGGATTCTCTAAATACAAAAAATGATGTATTTAAAATTAAAACGAAAATTAACATGGAAGTGATTTTTAAATCTTTCATTTGTTTAGAAAATAGCTCTGACGTAATCATATTGTACGAGCAGTGAAGATACATGACAATTAAAATATATTTCTTGAATTTTCTCGGAATAGGGGATGAAATTCCCATTAGGAAGTAACGGTGTCTTTATGTTTAACTAGTAAATGTTACTAACAGACCAAAAAACGCGATACACAAACATGTGCCGAATTGTTGTTGCTCTTTTGAAGTCCCTGTCGATATTCAGCTATTCCTCAAGGTTGGCTGTAAATAGTTCGGAATTTTAAGGAAAACTTAAGAAGCTCTTTCAGCACTTGTATAATATCTTAACAATGTGATAATTTTAGTGTGATTACTATGCTCCCCTTTTTATAGTTATGTTCCATAATTTTTAGAGGTAAATATGGAACAGATGAATTACATTTGTCATGGAGAGGAATTGCTGTGAAGCTGGAGAACACACACGCATATCACAACTGGGCTTTGAAAAGAGACTGGAACCAGCGACCATGTGTCAGCAACGACTGTCCCAAAAAGTACAATAGCCAGAACCGCACTGAAGTGTCAAACATTTAACTAATTTGACAGACTTTGAAGTGGAACTCTACACAGCCTTCTAGCAGCTTTTATTATGTTTGCTTTCAATTAGTGTTCCATATGATATATTTCATGCACGTAACAAAGCACATTTAATTAGAATAAATGAAGGCATTTTATGCGAGCTGTATGTGATTTATTTTATGAATGCGACATTGGGAAGTTAATTAGGAGAAATGAAGGCATTTTATGTGAGTTTAGTCCCTAAACATGTGCATTAACGTCATAAGCAATGTGATTTCATTATGAATGCACATTCGGTTGCATACATACGCTGTATATCCTGTTTTAAACAACAAAGGTCTGAAATAAATCATGCAAAAACTACAGTTGACCATAGTGGAATCTAGTGTATTATTTTAATCTACTTAGCAAAGCCTACTAGTGAAGAAGGAAATGCACCATCCAACTTTGCACAAACTTTAATAAAGGTAACTGCCATCTAGATTCCAGTGTAGTTTGAAACTTTTTGAAGCAGCATTCGTAAATTATAATTTCAATTAGATTAACAAAATAGCCTGTAACAATTAAATTTGTAATCCACAAAACAAAAAAATTGGAGTTTATAATTTCGAGAGGATCTGAACAACAATCCACTAACAATGCAAAACGCGTGAAAAATGTTATACAATTGTTTACATGATGTAGAGAGAAAATAAGGTTTAATAAGTAAAGTTGGTAAAAACTAAATGTAGATGCATATAATATTATACTTTTGTTAGTATAACAAAAAGTATTCCCTGGTTAACGTAAATGTAATACATCTAATATTTAAACGTCGATTCTGTACAAAACTGGTATTAATTTCTCCTCGCACATTTAACCTTATTTTTCTCCAGAAACGAATCCGAACCTGGATCTAAGGTTCGCTCTTCTTTGAGACCACCACTCTTAGATATTACTGGTATAATGACTAATTTCTTATGATTTCAGGCAGATTCCTATACAGCAGGTATTCCTCAGCCTTGTGCCAAACATCCAATACCTCTGAGGTAAAGCAATGCCACTCAGGCTGCGGAGTAATGAATGCGTGTTATTGTGATTTTTAAAACATTGTTTAGTGGTATTTATTTATAATATAAATTTATGTACTGATTTTCTTTCTGTAACTGATAATGCTTGGTCACGGAAACCAACATTCCGGCTGGGGGACGCCGAGATGCTGGCCATATCTCCTCCCCGTATCGGTTGGATGATCGTCCACCTCTGCCGTGCGTAAGTGGGCGTGAGGTGGGCAGTTGGGTTGGTAGGCCTTGGCTCTCTAAGGGCTGTCGCGCCAGTGGTAAATTAAATTAATAAAACTGATCACGCTGGCACAGACCGTGTAGCTAATGTAGCTGGTAGCATGTCTGCCTCATCTTCAAGAGGTCCCGAATTCGAATCTCGGTCAGGGTGACTCATCTGGATAAACTATTTCTCCAGGGATTTCCCTTATCCTGAAAGTTGAATTTCTGAGTAACTCTAAGCTCCAGAACTCTAGGGTCCTTTGAGCGTCATTTTTCATCGTCCGAAATTACTTAAAGTTAGAGAGTATAAATTTATAAAATATATTCAAAGAAATATTTCACAGTAACAAACTATTCTGAGCATCATTGTTTTTGAAGTTGTGACCTCATCGGAAGCATTTTAAAGGAAGCCCTCTATTGTTTGTTTACGGTATCCAAACTAAATGTTACTATGCTCTGGAAATGAAGTAAAGAGTTGAAGGAAACTAATATATATATATATTTGAGCAATAACATTGCTAGCATTAAAATAAAAATGTTTTATACTGTGACTTTGTGGGTTCGTAGAATTAAAAGTCCAATTTGCAGATGTTCCAGTTATTCTTTATTTCCGTAGAAATACATTTTGGTCAACCCTTATAGTAGCAAAATTACGTAACATACACAGATATAGTCTTCAAGTTCGTCTGCCACACCCACAAACAAAGAGTTCACTCTCAAGACACAGCTGCACGATTCCAATTACTACTTCGACTCTCTCTCCGGGCGAGTCCGGCTTCCTTATATCCTCTACTCATATTTCTAGACATTTATCGAACGCTTTGTAACAAACAAGAAATCTAAATATCCAGTCAGCTATATGTCTCTTTATCTATTTTGGCAGCTTTTATCTCCGCGCTGCACTATCTGTCCCTTTGTGTGCTTCGGCCGCCAGTCGCGACAGTATGTAAATGTTAACTATATGTTCAAAGTGCTGTCTATTTATGTTCTTGTGGTGATAATATGTATATAAGAGCGCTCAACTAGTGATGTGTAAGTTTTTCTGACACCACATACAATTATTAAAGTAGCAACTTTCTCGTTTTCGACGGAACCATTATTGCTTTGCATTAATTTTTATTATTTAACTGCCTCAATAACTCTAGGAGATCCAAATATATTATTTGTTTTAATAACAACGTTAACTGTAAAAGGCAACTGATAGTTCTTTTAATCACATTTCAAGTAACATATCTTTGAGTTGATATGCAAACAAATGTAGGTTTAAAAATGTTGTCAATCACATCAGAAAACGCGGAAATTTTTATTAACGATTGGTTTCTGTATGACAGATAAAAGTGTATGTTCATATATACTGTTTTATTACTTTTAAATTCATCTCCTTTAACCTGCTGGATCGTATCGAGTAATGAATTAAAAGGTTGAAAGAAAATCAAATGGCTCTAGGTATAGAGAGCTTAGTTAACCTGTGTTCATCTTGAAGTTTAAGGAAAAACCACGAAAAAGCCGCATCCAGATATCTCGCTGACACAGAAATTCGAACTCGGGACCTATTGAACGTGAGAGACACGCTACCGCCTAAGCTACAATGGACTTTTTGTTTAATGTTCCGACTGCTGTGTTTAAAAAAAAGTCATTGTAGTTGTAGCAGAAAATAAGTTGCACCTACTTTAGAAACACATTGTAGGTGACACAGAAAGAAACGTTTAAAAGTAATGCAGTTTTCTTTTTCTGTTTTAAAACTTAACTACACTTACTCCAAAAAGTATTCGTCTAATGCATGCGTTTATGTTTAAGGGTGTATGGATAGTGGAAAATCATCAGAATAAAGCACTGCAGTGGCACTGTCATATTTATTTATTAGTAAAAAAGAGAATAAAATAAACACATAGTATCTATTCAAATAAACATAATTAAACATTCAAAAGTAAAAGATATGCAATATAGGATACAAAATAAGTATTCTTCTGCATGCTGAAAATTGTGTAGACTGTTAGGGTTAGTACTTAGTAGGCCCTCCATTCCTGTTTGTAATCTAGTGCATTATCCTTGGCATGGATTTCACCAAAATTTTGTTGTTTCCACTGTAATTTTACGCCATTCCTCTGGTAGATCGTTCTTTAGAACCCTTATATTAAATATCTGATAATTCCTAATATTTTTGTCCTGTATACTCCGCAAATGCTCCATTGAATTCATGTCTGGGGATTGCGGTGGTGTCGGCATCCATCGTGGATTATAATATAACAACACTAGCCTTGCATCTAGAGCTGTGTGTTTCGCCTCATTATCTTGTGAGAAAATGTAACCCACAGAAAGACCCATATTATTTACGCTTCTGGACAGATGTGCTTTTAAGATGTGTATATAAATCTTGTGATTCATAATTCCATCAATAAAACACAAATCTCCCACATCAATTACATTCATACAGCCCCAGACAAGTACTGAAACGCCTCCATGTTTAACTGAAGCTTTTATATTTTTCTCCTCAAGCTCACAATTCTTTTTTCTCTCCACACTACTACTCGCCCTTTTGACTTAAAGAGCCCCAATTGACTCTCGTCAGTAAATACAACCTTCTTCCAGAAATAATAGCCAGCGTATTTATTTTCTTTCGCAAAAGCAAATCGCTTCTTTCTGTTGATTTTACCGATTTATGGTTTTCTAGGGGTTGTTCGATCTCCATATTCAGCTTCATAAAGCATGCTTCTTATAGTTTGTGTTGAAACGGACTGTGTGTGTTTGAACTGCAACAGCAGATTTTGGAGCACTTAGTTTAGGATTTTTCTTGACGTATCTAAGTAACTGTCGTTTCTCAATCTAGGATAAAGCTGAAGGACGACCCCTTCTTGATTGATTTTCGTACGTTTTGTTCTAATCAAATATGTCTTCACTGTACTGGTAGATCTTACAATGGTTCCTCCAATTTCTCGAAAAGATTTTCCTTTTTTAAATAACTTGATGCAAATTTCTCTCTCTTCTTTTGTAGTTTCGCGACGTTTTCGACGCATATTATTTAAATAGCAATCAATAGCTTTGAAAACATATATGGAACTCTCAATGACAGTGGATGATACACAACTGCATAAGAAAAGGGAAGGGATGCGTGTCAGCGAGGCACCATACCTGGGATCCTGCTTACTAGAACAATAATTGTTTGACATAAAATGGGATATGATTTTAAAAAACATAGAGCTGTTCACTAATTAAGCAATATATGGACCCAAATTGTGTTTTATTTTTAAATCTAGATATTAACCGATGTAAGGAAATACTTATTGATTAGACGAATACCTTTTGGAGTATCTGTATGTAGTTAGAGTTAACTGATAGAAATTAATCATACTTTCGCACTAGCTCTGTATAGGCTAAAGTTTTGAATAGATAGTCAAACTTGTAAATTAATGTCACGTAGGGATTTGAACCACGGTTTTCATATCACGACAACACGCTGGTCATGGTAGCTCGATGGGTAAGAGCGAGTTGATGGTAAAAATACACTTAAATAATAAGAGTTTGGATGATGAAGCCTGGGTCTCAAGTACTTACAATATTAAATCGCCACAAACGGTGTATCTCGAATACGAGAGCCCCTAGTGGTTTACCGGGAAAATATGAGTCAATTGGAGAATTTAATGTCACGACAGCACGTTGGCCATGGTAGCTCAATGAGTAAGAGCGATTGGATGGAAACCAGGAGATCCGTGGTTCAAATTCGGGCCGTGGCATTGAATTTCACAGTTTGACTCTTTTTAACCATGTAGATTAGAACATTACAGCCCAATACCTTCTGTGAAGCAATTAAAATCTCAAAATAATGCTTTGGCAAGGGAACTTTCAGCATCCAGACTTCAATGCTAGGCCAGGTCGTGAATGGATATTTGTAGTTACATAAAAGATTTTAATAAGAACCTTGTGTTTTTAATTTGCCCCTAAGTAACATCTTAATAAGCTTTATCTCAGCTACTACCGGCCATTTCGTTTATACACGTAGGAGGTTCAAAGGATTGTAGCAATGCTGTACATAGCAAAAAATATTTTAATTAATTGCAGGGAATCTGTAGCCTTGTTTACTAACGACATTGTTTGGATGCTATCTCCATTTATAATTAATGGATTTTCTGAAGCGCTGTATTTACATTGTATACGTAATATATATCGTTTCAGTCGCCCCGGTGAACTGAAATTCAACGTGCAGATGCAAAATTCATGCACGATATAAACCTGTCGAAGAGAAACGATTGCTATCCTGTATTCTAACATATACATCTCTCTCACTCTGTTTGTATGCTTTTCGTATCTATATGTGTATATATTTGCTCAGGAAATGTTTATTGAACCTCGCATTGTTTATCACGAATGCAGAATAAAGATGATAGGAGAATGAATCATTATTCCTGTTATACTCTTGTTTGAATACGATAGTGTGTAGTGGGTGAAAATACATACTCCAAAATAATGATCAACAGAAGGTCAATAAGATCTTCTGGTGAAATTTCTTTTCAATTAGGGATATTCATATTGTAGTAAATATTTGCCCTTGACGCCACATCTCACTTGGGATTCCTAGAAATATTGCAGATTTTTGAAACATTAGAAACAATTTTATAAATATAAACAATTCCAGTCCTGGAACAGTTACGTTTCCTACTTATTCATCCAAGATTTACATCTTTGCTATTATTGCACCCAGAATTCCCTGTGGTACCTTGCGAGGCAATCTATACTATATGTAATGGAAAAAATTGCATGTCAGATTGTGACGTCTGGGGTGAAATCGTCATTTAGTGTCCCCACCAGGCGTGACGTTGGACGTATAACATCGGATGTGATAGAGATATGGGCGCTGAGCGTCTTCATCAGAGAGTAACCTAAAGGGACTGGGCGAGATTTATAGGGAGTAAATCAGGGGGTTGATTTTAGGTGGGGCTAAGTATATGGTGAAGGATCAACCATCATAAGTGACTCTAACTCTGATAAAAAAAGGCTTAAGCTACATAAGTATATTTGAATGAGAATAGCCAGACTGAAAAACTCAATGCCGGGATTTGAACCACAGATCTCCTGCTCTCCGTGCGGTTGCTCTAACCAACTGAGCTACTATGGACATCCAACTGACTCATATGTTTCGCGGTGGACCACTAGGGTTTATCATATGCAATGAGATACGCTCCTTTTTTGGCGATTTACTATGCTGTACGTACTTAAGTTCCAGGCTTTATAGTTACAATTTAATATATAAAAGGGATGCAAATGGGGTGCTGTGCAAGTGAGAAATATTGGAAAGTGAGGTTAAGTGAATACAGACAGTGACACAATAGTACTATGAATCTGAACCAAGTGATAATAATTTACAGGGAAGACAAAAATTTGGTAAATACGAAAACCCAGTGCAGGATAGAAAAGTAAATGAAAAATAATGACTTAACACGTGTATAGTACATAATTGTATTGAAGGCCTGCTCTGTTAGCAAACGAGCCAGGGTCCAGCTCAGAGGTAATGCAGAATGCATTTGTGTTAGTACTCAATCATATAATATCAATTGTACCAAAGTAATGAGTAGGATTTATTTAATAAAGAAATTATAAACCACCTCCTTCTAATCCAGCCTGCTTCTCTTACCTGGTTCTAACCTGTATGTCTTACTTCCCCCTTTTCCTTCGTCCCTTAGCATGAAACTGATCTTTGTTCGTGGTTTGATTTGAATGCCAAAATTTTGACGTCAAACGCATTCAGTCTGGTATGGACAGTTATTGCGAAACTCAGGTGAAATGCTTTGGTCTCCCCCCTCTTCATTCATCGCTTCCTAAATCCCGTCTTTGTACATAGACTAATATGCCTTAGTCGGACTTGATTTCAAATCAGTACTAAATGTACACCAGGACCTGATGTGAATAAGAACATTCTCCAATATTAAACAAAGACAAATGCATAAGAATACATAAACATGGGCATATTTTATTGCACTCTATATTATACTATTATTTGTCCTTTCAAGATTCTATATCCACATTTTCTCTTCTGTCATTGTTTTTATGTATGAATGTTCTCTCTAACCTTATAACTTATTTAATAAGATGAGAGACAGTAAGAAATTGCCCGACGGCTGGTAAACAAGTGTGATTGTATCAATATTTAAAGGTAAGGGGAGTGTAAATAGACCAGAAAGCTATAGGGGGATAAGCTTACTATCTATAATTGGAAAAATGTATTCAGACATACTAGTGGACAGAATAATGGATTGGGCGGAAAGAGAAAATAAAATATCAGAATTTCAAGCTGGATTTAGAAAAAAGAAGCAAACTATAGACAATGAGTTTAAAATCAATACGTTAATTGATAAATACTTGAGCAGGAAAAGGGGAAGATTGTATATGTTTCTTGTGGATTTTGAGAAAGCTTTCGATACGATAAATAGAATGGCTTTAAAATGAAAATTAAGAAAAGGAGTGAGCGAAAAGTTTATAAATGAAATTGATAAAATTTGCAGTGTGGTCAAATTCAGAATAAGATGTGGGCTGAATGTGCTATCGGAAGAGGCCGAACAGAAGTTAGACTTGAGACAGGAGTGCAAATTGAGTCCTATACTATTCAATTTAATTATACATGACATAATAGAGAGCGTTAAGGAAAGCAATGCCCATTTCCCAAAATTAATGGACAAAGAGGTTCCTGGTTTTTTGTATGGGGATGATTTAACGGTAGGAGCAATTTCTGTAATAGGTCTACTAAAATCAATTGAGGCTATTCATAGTTTTTGAGCTGACTGGTGATTAAGAATTAACAGAAAAGTATAAAAGATAATGGTATTTAAAAGAGAATCGATACTGAGGAAAGGAGAGGAATGGTTCATAGGAAATGAAAAGGTAGAAGTGGTAAAGGAATATGACTATATATGTGTAAGGATGTGTAGCACCCTTAGTAGAATGTGGGCCGCACAAGTCAGAAAAGTGATAGCTAACGGCAGGGTGGCAATGACAGGGGTAAGAATATGTAAACATAAACTGGAGATGTCAGTAAGATAGGTTCAGTAAGATCGGTTAGACAGAATGTATGATGCTGTCGTTGAATCCATAACAATGTATACAGTGGAGGTATGGGGCACATCGGAGATAGGAAAACAATTAGACCAGATGTGTGAACTGTTTTGCAAAGAACTTCCAGGGCTGCCAAAATCGGCACTAAGAGAAGTGCCATTATTAGAGTTGAATGATACAAATAGGAGGGGAGTAATAATAGAAAGAATGCTGAAATTCTGGTATACGTGTATTACAGGGCAGAAAGGGGAATCATTGAATCTGTGCATGAAGCAACAGAGGAGTATTAAGAACACTAATAGTTGGTGGTCGGAATTGCAAAGAACGGTATCGAAGATAGTCATGGGAGATTTATGGACAGCAGTTGAGTCAAATCATAGCGGTTTTTGGAAGGAAGTGAGAACCAGGGTACAAGACATAGATAGGAAGGAGATAGTATAGAAGGACAGAAATCTTTGAAATTTTATAAACAATTAAAGAGAGAATGGGGAAGGGAAAAATATATAGATCAATGTGACAAAATTGGAAGAGAAGGAATAGCATAAACGACAGGAGGAATGACATATCTATAAGGGCTGAGAAGTAATGAGGTAGGCATATGTGAACTTTGTGGAGATGAAGAGAGCACTGTTCATTACCTAATAGAATGTATGGAGTTACCAAATTGCAGGAGAATAATATGGGACAAGAAATGAGACAGTGTGAGCAAAGACGTGAGTGAAAAGAAAAATAAATGTACAGGAGAATTCTTATACAGGTTAACAGAAAAGTGTATTTAGGTAAAGGAACCGAAAGTCAAGAAGAAATGACACAAAGCTACTCAGGAAAACAAGGTTTATAGCCAGGGGTCTGCCAGCGAGTAGATCTTTCATTGCAGTGAAAATGTGATGGAAACTGTACAAATAAATATCAATATCAACTTTCTAATAATGTAGAAATACTACTCCCGATGATTAATTTCGTATCTGAGATTTTTTAGGATGTGAAAGGTTCTTCACCAAGCTTTACTATTTATAAATTACACCTCATACTTTTAAAATTTTTTCCAATATATGCCAATGTATTAGACGTTTAATTACAAATATAAATTAATAACAATAATAATCCTCCTGAGAAGAAATGCGGTATTACGAGAGAGTAAATCAAGCTGAATGGGGAACTTAGGCGCCCAAATACATGATTTGCTCTTTATATAAGAGTATTTATTTATTTTATGTATTTTTTTGAAAACAAACAGGTGACTGTGTGAATATAAATAAATTAAATGGATCTTATAATTAAAATAACATCGTGTGCGTAACAACAAACTTATTCCTCACTGCTAGATGTGTGCTAATAATAGCCCTGTATTAGAATGCATTCAAAATTTAGTTGGTGCAATGAATGAAGAAAGAAGTTTCTTCTAATTAAAATGTATAATTTGTTTCATTTCAGACCAATGTTGGAAGGGAAATGGCTTTATTTTAGGGATTTACATTAAAATAGCTTTGTGAAAATAGTCTTTGAATAGAAGTAATAAATGGATCGTACAGGCGAATTTATAAGTATATATTATGAAGGCGGTATGCTGTCACACTCATATTAATTTCCCTGTTCACCCCAGTTTATTGTTTTCACAGCATCTACAAATTATTCTAATCAGTCTTTAGTTTCCTGTAGACTTCATGTTATTGAGATACACGTTTGCAGAATAACTTTCATTATACGTTTAGTTATAGTTTCAAAGACTGACCAGTCCACAAACTATGTCTCCAAAATATTACTTATCTATTTAATGTAAACTGAAATAAAGTTCCATTACATATTTATTCATTTCGGTGTAGATGTAAGATGAATGCAGCAAGTTAAAGCGACAGACACATTTGTAAAAACCAGTTCGTCGTTTCCATCCTTCTTTAATGACAGCAACTCGCCATTTGTATATCAGCTTTTACTAAATGAAAATTCAAATTAATAAAGAAGAATATCTTGGAAATTATTAAATCATATAAAACATTGAACATAGTTGTGCGCTTTAACGAGATATAATTTCTATCTCTTATAGTTCACGCTTCACCACTGTTGCAAAAGTCTGTTAAAACGTATGTGGTTCCAAGGCTATTTTTGGAAAATGCAAGATACTATGCATTTATCGTGTTAATATGTTAAAAAATTACGTTTTAATACAAAATTTAAACTTATTTTGATAAAATAAAGTAAGGAAAAGCTTCTAGATAGTTTGGGGTGGGGAATTCTTTAGCTCTCCCTGTTTCGTACTAGTAGAATTCTTGATGGGATTATCGGTTTGGAATTTAAGCGACTTTTCGTTTTTGGTTACGCTGTTCACAATTAGACATATACAGAGACACCTAGTGGTGTTTTCCAATGAAAACATGTGCGGGGGAACCTTTGAAACTAAAATCACATAAAACAGATTG
Organism: Mantis religiosa; assembly: GCA_030765055.1. Taxonomy (NCBI): domain Eukaryota; kingdom Metazoa; phylum Arthropoda; class Insecta; order Mantodea; family Mantidae; genus Mantis; species Mantis religiosa. The sequence goes on from CM060947.1 coordinate 80,539,722, forward strand.
GTGAGAAATGCTTTCAACATTTCATATCAAGTGGCTCACTGTGCAGGGTTTTCAAAATTCAACTAATCTGTTACTTATATACACAAATATTAAAATTTTAAGGCTTACTGTAGCAAAATTATTTAAGGATAGTGGGTAATTGTTTAAGATTAAACACCTTTAATATATTTTATTATTATTTTTAACTTAATGCCCTCCAACGTTAATTTATGTCGGATGAAGGAAGAAATGGTGAAATTATGCTCAAATGAGCCCAGGGTCCATTGGACTTATAGTCACCGGCATTCATATACCAGGACAAGAGAAACCCCGAGAAAACCTTATTCAGATAACTCATCCTGGCCTATATTCGAACTCGGGACTCAAGTTTGAGGTAGACACACTTCTACTTGCACTACAAAAGCGAGCCTTTAATGTGTTGAAAGTCTAGTAGTAGGTTCTTGGACTGGTTCTACAAACTTCTTATTCAGAAGCACACATATGCATCGAAATTTTAATGTAACTTTTAATTTCTTTGACGATAATCTAAGCATCTTTAATATCTGTATCCACTAACGCTTTAAAATAAAACGCCCGCCTCACTAGCGTAGATGGTAGCGTGTCTGCCTCACTTTCAAGAGGTCCCGAGCTCGATTCTGGGTAAGGGCGAGTTACCTGGGTAAGGTTTTTACATGAGTTTTCCCTGCTCATTTGGGCATCATTTTACCCATTCCGTTCATCGTCCGATATGACTTAACGTTAGAGGACGTAAATTAAAAAAAAAATTAAAGACAAAGATAAAAAAGTTAAGGGACCTGAGGTGAACTCATTCCCTTTTTGTTTCTTATGGTTAGGCATCGATGAATTCTGCAGCGTTTGACATGTCATGTGCATTTCATAGACTGCTGATATTGACCTGATTACGGTTTTATGAATATTCATATACCCATTGTTATGATTTCGTGCAACTATTTATATATCTGTGTTAATTATCTTTTACATCCATTATTAATAATACTGTGTAATAATCTAATTCCAATTAGCGAAAGAAATTATTGCATCTAATATAGTAAATTACTCATTTATATTCATAGAAACACAACGTTGCAACTTTGCGGTACATATGCCATCGGTATGGCTGTTTTATTTGGAATAAACATGTTTGCATTCATTACATACTTTTTGGACAGCGGAACAACCGATAATGCAATTTACGTTGCTATACGTTTTAGAATAATGTGAAATATTTAAGCAATGGCTTTGGATTGAATGGACGGGGCTATTTTGCCTGTGACATAATGACAGTTGACGTTATGGATCGGTTATACCAGGAATCAAATACAGTGTGGAACAAAATTACCAGCACTCTTCATACTCGGCTGTACTGGTATTTAAAAAGGTTTAATTTTTGAGCTTGATTGTGGATAGGCTTTGCCCATTACAGGTTTTCTCATTAACATTGTGTCAAACTCCATGAACGTAATCAGAAATAACTGACCTAAATGACTACTTACAAAATAGTATTTTAATTATCGAAACACATAGTTGTCCTAATATGAAGTCGAATAATATAGGTTAAATGGAGGTGATAATGATGATAGATGTATTTTGGCCCAGTTTGGTTTAAGGTATCACAAACTGTACGATTTAATTTGCAGAATCTAAAGCTGTGTTCATATTTTTACCTTTATTACAAGCATTCTGGTGTTTCGTCTACTCTTTTGTCCTCTCTGTGCTCTCTCTACATCTCTTTTTTTTTTTTTTCCTTGTTCCATTTATACCTCGCCTTTAACTACTATGGTCATATTGGCCCCCGTTCTCCTTTGGAACATACTGAAGGTCTTAACTCGTTACCTTCGCACACATTCACACTCTCATTCATACTTCCAGACCCTGGGGAAGATGGGCAATTATCTTGGTCGGAGAAAAATCCCCACCGCCACCACCGGGAATCGAACCCTGGGCCCCTAGCACGGCAGGCAGGTGCTCTACCGACTGAGCTACGGGGCCAGCCACTAAATCTCTTTTCTGTGTAACAAACATATCTTCTGTTGTTCAATTTCTTCTCGGGCAGCAAGCCAAGTGAACAGAAGATTAGAGATCAACGTTTCGGAATTGCGCATAGCTGCCATCATCAGGATATTTTTTAAATGTTATAACCACAAATGAAATAATGGATATAACACATATAAACAAATATAAACACTATCAAAATTCGCATTACTGAACAAAAGACTGTTTTCAGTAAATTAAATGCCAGGCCAGGAGATGACGTGAGTATAGAAAATTAATTGGGTCAAAGAAACATAACTACTTAACTTGATTATCAAGCTGTACTGATCTTTGCTTCTTAAATCGACGGATTTCCAATTTTAAGACCACTTTCCAATAGGAACAGAATTTAATTCCAGCATCACGTTTAAGCGTGCTTCTTTCAGAGGAAATGGGTAAATCCTCCTTAATTCTCCGCTTCCAATAACTGTTGCATATTGCCAAGACGGTCGTGTCCCGAAAATTGGCTCTATGGTCGTTATCAAAACAATGCTCTACCAGGCCAGAGTCCTCAGGTTGCATCAACCGAATCCTCCGTTCATGTTCGTTTATTCTGGTAGCGACGGTACTTCCGGTTTGTCCTATATGCGGTGTCCCACATTCACAGGGAATGCGGTACATTCCCGGAGCTTGGAGTGTATGTGGGACACCGTATATAGGACAGCAGCCTCTTCTAGACGGTTTATCTGCTGGGTAGCTGAACGCAGGACTTCTCTAATCTCTTTCAGTAGCGTATTCACTGCACGTAACAGTCGCTGTAATAAATTCGCTCGAAGAACAGCACTTTCTCTCGCAGGAGTAACGCATTAGCTAGCTCATTGTCTAACGAGAACGCTCACTGGGAATTTCCAATCAACATTCTAAAATGCTCGAGGAAGGGAAACTTTCAGAATATGCTGGTATTCTGTCGATAGCGCTTCTGATATTTACGCTGCGGGAAGCGCTCTACTGACTACTTATCTCGTTTTTCTCTTCAGCTTCCTGGAGTGGTCATTACGATAAGCTTGGACCATAGCCACTGCGGCAACAATATTAAATTCAATTGTTGCTTCTCATTTAATATATATGTTTTCATACTGTGTAATGGTGATTCGTAACCAACATTTTACAGCTAGCGCTTAAACAAGTAGTACTTACATATGCTCAAATTTGCTTTGAAAACAAATGGAAAAGACGTGAGATTCCTGTCCCGCATTTTGTGTTGCATGCGTTGGATACGACGCTATCAAGGGGCTTGGAAAGGGTGCGTTTATGCAAACAGGGGTGAGAGAGATAGAGTTTTACGGTCATTTGAATTCAGCTCTTGACACCGTGAACCCGAGCACAAGAGGAGAGGCAGTTTGGCAGATGTCAGTTGTTTCTGCTCTGCTCTTTCCTTGCTTTGTGGGTGCAGAAAGGCATACAACAAAGCAATTTCGTTTTTACCCCATTTTCTAGACAATTTCGAGTAATAGAAGGTATCATTTTGGCAAATCTAGGGTAAAATGGACAAGTATCCTATATGGCGTTTTTCGTGTAATAAGAGAAGTTTGCAATCTTGCGTCTGCTTTACTTTTTCAGTGTTTACTTACACTAGACAGAAAATACATTGCTATAATCTATAATTTCTATATCTAGTATTATAACGCTAAACAGGTAGATTAATTTGCATCTTCCTATAACATCTTCTCTTCCTCGATCTCTTCTTTCATTCCCCACATTTCTTAGGTCTATTTCTCTACATTTCCTTTCTGCTTTTTCTCCCCCTTTCAGTGCAACTTACGTGTAATGTCATTTTTAATTGTGCAAAATAAAACTGCAATATTGGAGCTAAAGCGCCTTAATGCCTTTAGCATAGAGCATTTCTAGGGTTGAGAGCCCTTTGTTTCATTTTACTTACATTAATACCTTAAAACATCGACCTACTAGCCGCCTGTTGTAGTAAAATCTATAATGTAGGCTTGGTGAGGAAGAAATATACTATGTAGTACTAGATTTCAAGTTGCCTGACACATAGAAATACCAAACATAAAAAACATCAAGTGTCATATCTATTAGTAATTAAAACTATTAAAATTTGGCGGTGTGCAGATCGTTATTTAAGTACGTTAATATACTATAGCTGTAAAGTGTAGTATGTAAGTAGTGACAACTACTGTCCGGCCACTGTATCTCCGGCTCTGACATTTAGTGGCTGCAGGAGGTGGAGGGGGAAGGTTACTAGTACCAACATATAATAATGAGTAATTGAAAACATATCGTCAGAATTATCTTTATAATGAGAGTATAGGAATCTATTAGCTTCAAAACATTGAAATACAACTTGTAATTTCATTATCATGCAAGATATTCTTTACAACATCACTCTATTCAAATATTTCGTTCACACCTTTCACGCACACCAACTGCTTCTGTTGCTGGTACTGGGAGTCTGTACATCCGGTGTCGTGGTCAGGAAGCTAAAACTGTCTGCTAGCGCCAATCAGCATTGTCGCTGGTAGGCGTGGCTCCCGAACCCAACACCGTGTTGCCAGCTTAAATTTGTTTGAGCCACGTGGCCTAATAGCGGCTTGCGCTGGTGAACTTTCTTTGGTATAATTTTCATGCGTGAACTCCGATGTTTAGTGTTCGTAAGTCCTATTATTATCGCTATTATAATAATATGGCTACTGGTTCGTGAAATATGCAAATACATGAAATATTTAAAATACGCATTGTTCCTCTGCTTGAAATTCCCGCTCAAGAACTGGCAACAGCCTGCTTCCCCCTCTCGAGAAATGTCAGAGCCGCAGATAGAACGGCCGAGGTATAACGATCGAGGCTAACAATCAAGTAATTTAATGCGTGCTGGCGCAGTGGTAATTTACATTACACAATCATAAAGTATCTTGCTTCCACATGGACATTCCAAATGTCAGGAAATTACTCTGTAAATTGAAGATGACAAGTGTGGCCCCGAAAGCACACTGTTTGAAATTTTGGGTTGCAAATGCCGAACGACGAGGAATGACAAATTAAAAAATCTGAAGCTGGTTAGAAAATAATTGAAAGAATAGAATTAGAAAACAAAACTCAAGTCGTTAAGAACTAATAAATATACCTGACATTTACTTGAAGACCAAACTGACAATGCGGACATAACTACATTGTCGCCTTCTCTGATTAAATATAGTTCATACAATTTATACATTAAAAATTATGATGACGTGTGGCTTACATCAGTCTTTTGTTGGTGTGTTAAATGGCTGTGTCATTTCTCTGGTACTTAGGACCTGGCATGTTACTTAGTTTGCAGTCCTAGTCATCCATTGGTTAGTGATATATCCTATCCATGAAAGCATAGGCGGCGAAGCGTGTCAACAGATATCTAATTCGTATTCTGTCGTCATCACTTCCATTTCCACTATATTTTTCGATATCTCTTAGTCTCTAGTTGATAGCGATTTTATATGCCTGTATTTCTGATAATTCGAAGCAGTGAGCAACCTAATTCAATAGTAGGAGCTAGATTACCATGATAAATATCCAGAACAATGATGCAAGAAAAAACCTCTTATACAACAAATAAAATTTATAAGGGTTTGAGGAACTGAGTGAGCAATCTCTCTCTCTCTCTCTCTCTCTCTCTCTCTCTCTCTCTCTCTCTCTCTCTCTCTCTCTCTCTCTCTCTCTCTCTCTCTCTCTCTCTCTCTCTCTCTCTCTCTCTCTCTCTCTCTCTCTCTCTCTCTCTCTCTCTCTCTCTCTCTCTCTCTGTGTGTGCGTGTGTGTGTTATTTTCTATGGGACAGTATTCCTATAATCTTATTTTTCTGATGGATTTTAAAATGTACACTTTCCAGCTTCTTTTTTCTGCACTTGGGTAGGTCCACATTTCTCCTCTATGGCTGCACGCGAAGGGCATGCGCGACTTTTACTCTGCAACTGACGGGAAGTCACTAAAACCAGCGGCCTCATTCAACGGACGCTGAGGCATACCACTCCATTCCAGAGCAGCAAACAGAAAGAGAAGTGGCACAGCTTTTATGAAACTAAAATGTCTGACAGTACGCAAAATTGAGCAGTTGCCAACTTGCAATGCTTTGGAAGCTATGTTTCTCATGATAATCGAATTAATTTAAGCGCATAATTAGCACAAAAGTAGGTGTAGGTTATATAAAAAACTGAAGCTGATAACAGTAAGCAAACTAAGAATTAAGTTTAGAAGCTCAGCCTATTACTTACCTTATTCACAAATTTGCTTCGAAACCGGCCCCAATGATTGTAAATAAGGTAAGTAATAGTGAAGTTGTGTTACTATAGTGATAGCTTTTAAACTTAACAGGTGAAGGTATTTAAGTGACGAAATATCTATATACTTCCTAAACGTTATACATTTTATTATCATAAAATATTAGTCTAACAAATTAATGAATAATTACTTAATATTGTGACAGTAATGATGCAAAGACGGAGTTGCAACAAGTTCAATTTGTCACTAGAACCGGTAGTCCAATGTTAACTCGCATTCACTTTCTCTTTTTACAAACACACGGAGTAAACATACTTTTTACGGACTATTTTATCTTATATTATCGTTGCTGGACGCACCAACACCGGCATCTCGCCGAAGGAATGGAACATTGTTGAACTCAAATCTTCGATAGCTGCAGAAATCGAACAGTCTAGAAATACACAGCAGCCACAACAATGGGGCACGTACTTCCAGGTTCGTGACGTCAGCTAGTAACTATGCTTCAGTGTTTCAGGTTTTTGCTTCAGTGGGCGGTAAACAACAATGGGGTGGAGTTGTTTGACTCATTCCTTTCCCCTTTGGCAGGTACTAGCTGCCACCATGATAATATTTTAAGTTCAGTTTTCTTCCATTGAATCCCTTCCCTTTTGCGGAAAGTATTTAAGATGATCAACACTATATTTGGTACCATGTATTTCTCTTATAGCTTAGTCATAAATCGCGATACACGAAGCTCTTCACTGCAGTAATCCCAGTAAGCCTCTAGTACCCCACTACCCAGAACGACAGAATGTTAACTGTCAGTTATTGAGCGTATTTTAAATGCTATAAAGATCACAGCTAGTTCATAGTGCATATAAAAGCTGAAATTAATTTAAGACAGCTGTGTCATACAGATTTACATTAGACGATTGTTCATAGTGCACTGAAATACCTAAATTCACGCTTGAACAAAGAGTTTTTCAACGATACCTTTGTAGATATCGTAAACATGAAGTTTATTTGGAAAACTTCACACGCTATCTACGCAGTTAAGGGAAATTATCAGAACAGAAACTATAAAAGCTGTACTGTTTATTACGTAGAATTTAAGAGAGAGGTAAGAGACAGAGACAGAGAGAGAGAGAAGAGAGAAATTAACTGAAAGTAAAAAGGAGACAAAGAAATAGAAAGGAAGCTGCTGATTTTCAACGTTTCAAAGGGAAGAATTTAGTACTATAGCTAAAATTCGAATCAGCTTCGCAGTCACATTTATGTAATTAATGGTGTGCAGCTGTGTCCTTTTGCTTTCCTAGTACGTGTGGGCCTTTTTTCATACAAATTATTGTGATGAAAACGATAAAACAATAATATCTAAACTCTTACAGTTCTTTACTAATTCATTAGCTCAATGCTAACTTACGTTCACCTCCTCTGTTTACACAAATATACAATGCAAACACGTTTATTTAGTGTTCCTTTATGTCTCTGTTACACGCACCAACTTGCCTAGCTAGTAATTTCTCCGACGCATACACAACGCTTCCCTCTTACTCTGCTCTCCGACTCTGACACAACAAATCTGATATTCAGTCGTCAACTCTTCTCTGCACTGCTTACACTGCCTGCAGACCTATTACTACAGAAATGAAACGTACTGCACTGCTTGCAGATCGACGCAGTACTTATGAGTGCTCTGCTCTGCGCTAAAGTTTCAGCTCAACTATTTCCACTGCAATCCAGCAAACAGAGCTGGATGTTGACCAGGGCGTGATGTTTCCTACCTCAACACCTAGCCGCTTATTGCGGCTCTATCTCGGTAGTAAAGTAGCGTTGTCCTGTGTCCCAAATGGTTGCAGATACCTAATTCCACTGCTAGGCTTTGCACCGGCATCAATGCAAATCAAATTGCATAATATTTTTGAAGATTTCATCTGCATTATGTACTCATTATAGTGTTGTAGCTGGTTAGTAATTTTGCCTTGAGTTTAAAAGCACTGCCTGCCACTAATTCACACCGTAAAAGCGATGCTTACGATGGTGTTATTAAGTCTGAATGTTTCAACTTCCCTACAGAAACACATTGAGGAACTGTTTTATTTGTATATGCTTTGTCTGTCTTGGTGAAACTATAATTATCTCGTTTGTCTGTACTGAATATATAATATAAATAAATATTAAGTTAATTGGATCGCGGGAGCCTGCGATAACTTTTACACGTTTTTGTCTCGGATTCTATAGTGTCAACATCTGGTGTTCTACATCGAGGAAACCTTTCTCGCGAAGGTAGAGGCTATATGCTAAGTGACTTGACATGAAAATGTGCACCTAAGCAAAAGTGACACGAAGTAAAACGAACCAGGTGTGACGCCTGTCGCCGATCTCCCAGATTTTGCGGCCTCATTAAATCAAAGAGATTTACGTCACATGATAATAAGTCGCGTGTAAGCGCGTGAACAAGGGTGCTTGAGCAAGGTGGTGCAAGAGGGAGGTATGTGCAACGAATCTCAAAACGAAACCTTAGGTTTATGAAGTAAATATTCATTTTATGTTGGAAATATGTGACATCAAACCTTAGTATGAATGAAATACCTGACTAGAACATGCACTTCGTCATAAAATGTCGTTTCTACTGGAAGAGCAAACATAATTCTGATAGCCTGAATTCGAATATCCATAAAAGCGAGTTGGTTCGTAGGGTTTTCTCTCAGCTACATTGGCCCCGGTCTCATTTTACTTTTCATTATCTGTTTGTGATTCATTGCACTGTACACAAAGGGTGACTAAACCAAATACTTAAATAAGTAAATAAATAATAAGTAGGTATATCAATTAATCAGTGCCCGCCTCGGTAGCGTAGATGATAGTGTGTCTACCTCACGTTCAAGAGGTCCCGAGTTCGAATCTCGGTCACGGTGACTTACCTGGATAAGGATTTTTCCGGGGTTCTCCCTTATCCTGAAACATGAATGTCGGGGAACTCTAAGCTCCATGGACTCCTGACTCATTTGAGCATCATTTCACCAATTTTCATCCATCGGCCGATATAACAACGTTGGAAGTGTAAATTTATTTAAAAAAAAAATAGGAGGGCCACGTCCTCCGCAGAGTATTGAACACAGGCTAGCTGAAACCACGGGACTGCATAGGCAGCTATTGTTATTGACTGTTATTTTCGCCGAAATTTAGGGGTTTTAAATGTGCTTTTAATGCATAACGTTACGACACAACTATATCTCGGTACTGGATACCTCCTATATACCTACATCACTTTTTAAGCATCTATAGTGGATGATTTGTAAAAATATATAAAAGCGGTAACTTCTTTCCTCATTTATGTTATTATTAGAAATTTGCTGTGCATACACTGATCAACCAAATTCATTTTTATTTTAAATACCAACAAAATGTTTAAATTGGGATATCAATTTTTGGTTATTTTCTTAGCATCATATTCTGATAGTGACGAGAAACTCGTATATCTCTGTTTGATTACAGGTTATGCAAATTTTCTCGGAGTAGGAATATAACAGTTTCGCTTAAATTTATCGTGATGTGTGACTTAACCACTTGTTCTGATTTACCTGAGGATATTGAGTACACTTAGAGTTTGTTGTGAACAGTTTGTTCTTGTATTTTAAGTTGTGTGCACAGAGGTGCTTCAGAGACTGGTTTTGAGAGTTAACTCAACTTATTTTACACTCTAAGTTTCACCTCTACGCCCCAGACAGTGAAATCAAAGGAGGATTGGGAATTTTATCACTGTGATGTGCGTGAACTTCATTGATTAGAAGAGGCCTCATAGCCAGTAGAGAGACTGTGATGACGTCACGAGTTTCTTCATTAATTATTCCTCCACCTGTAGACACACGAAGTCATCTCATTCTGAAGCGTAAGTGGACTCGTTCTTGTGGAGTAGAAGCGATGAAAACTCAGAAGGGCTAACAACTTTTCTGGCAAATGTGTCAGCCTCTCCAAACTAATACGAAATTCTCCACAAGTTTCTGTTCCAGAAACCCTTCTACTTTGCAGAATTAAATGTCAGTCAGCTGTCCTGGGACGGAGCTTGAAAACCAAAGAGATCGTCTGAATGATCTACGAGAGCTCCTATGGTTTTTCTTGTAAAGTTTTCAGAAGAGCTTTGTAGAAAGTTGACGAGGGTAGTTTTAGAGCTATCAATAGAAAAAGTGTTCCTCTTTTTATTATTTTTCTCTCTCTTTCCGTTCTTGTCAAAGATAATTAATTTTTAAATGAAAACTTTAAATCGGATGATCTAGAGCAGCAATGAAGAAATCTGTGGCTTCGAAATTAAGTTTCTGTGGTAGTTCCCATTGTGGTGAGTGATGATTCTCAATGAGTGGTATCTGCTATACTAGACAGGTGTACACCTCAGCATATGAAATATGGCAATACGGTATCCAGTAAATTTTATTTCTGTACATTTTAAGAAGTTTCTACACATTTGTCATTATTGTCAGGTAATCAAGGGACCTAACACATATGGGACGTGAACACTAGAACAGATTCACTGCTAAAATTAGTAAATGTTAGTAGGTAAAGCAGTTTATGCCTACCAGAGTTTAAAAGAAAGCTTTCTTTTGCCAGATAATAATCATTATTATTACTATCATCATCATCATCATCATCATCATATCAACTCCTGTTCATGATCATAACTATTATCACTAGATACTATTTCAAAGTTTTAAAATGTGCCCACCCATAATATATATTCACGAGCAGCCGTTGTTCATATTATTTATTCTAACAAATCATAGAAGTTCACAGGTCGCCTTATATTCTAAAGGATTAGTCAGAATTTCTGCTGTTTCATGAGCTTGTTGGTAAGGTATACTAATAGTTATATATATATTGAATTCAATTCCGTTCAATTAATTGTACTATGCCTTATATTTTCTCTTTAATTTTGTTGCTTATAGGTAGAGAAAACATACTATTCCAGAGAAAAACGTGTTTTAGCCCTTGGATCTACAACAGAGGGTAATTAATAATCCTAGAATAAAAATTACACGGCCAAAAATAAGAATGTAATATAATGATGTACTAGGGAGAAAGAGAGTAGATGTTTCTAAATGTTTGAATTGATGGTACAGTAGAACAGGAGATATGAAACAGAGTGTCATATCAGCATACTACTGAATAAGCAGCAAGATATTTGGGAGGGGTCTGATGATGGATAAAAGATACAAGTAGGCATATAATTCAATATAATATACCTATTCAATATGCCAACATTACAAAACGAACAAACCATGTCAGTAATGCAAAATTATGAAAGAAATATAATAGCAATAAGGATCAAACATTAAAACTAATTATGTAAAACATATATACAAGGGATAGAACTAGAAATGAAGTAATAAGGGAGGAGGTAGTATTAAAAGGATAAATAACTGAGGCAAGAAAGAGTTGAATTCGGCTGTCGTGTCTGCATAAGATAGAGGAAAGGAAATCATTGCAAACAAAAGAGATGGGAGTAGAATAAATATAACTAGAAAAAAAAACAAGAAATTAAATGGGGGCACATAATACAGCATTGTTACAACAAGACTGAAAAAGTGCTCCATAGATATTGAAGTCTTCTATGTATGGATAGAAATGCTTGCAACAAATGGACGGAAAAAAAGGGAACCCGATATTTCATAGAAAAGTGTTTGTAAAAGAAGAATCTAAAAAGGGAATTTGCATAAAATCATCGGACGCGCAAGTCTATGAAAGGATAATTGGATAACTCCAATTCATGTAATATTACTTAAGTAATTGCATGGTGCAATACGCTATAAAATCACTCTCACTTGCTCTTAAAGGTTCGAAAACTAAGGACCTGTATCATCATCATCATCATCATCATCATTATTTTGATAATTTCTTATGAGTTCCACTTTATTCGGAAGAAGTGATGTTCAATTTTGCATAGCTGTAAGCTTTAAGGTATCGAACAAACTTACCAGCCAATCAATTTAGATCTGTTTAATAACTATAGATGTTTCAAATAACATTTATGTGGCATCAGCCACAACAACTCGTTTCAGTTGCGGAGTACTTGTAATTTGTTTACTTATTTTACCATTCCATTGCTTCTCCCGATGTCATAGAATATGTACTTTTAAAACCATGGCTACCGTACTGCATATCTGTTGTCTTTCCATTTATTATAATTAACTTTTATATTATTTTAATTTACATCTGGTTATGCAATATCGCGCGATGAATGAAATGGGTGTAATGATATTCAAATGGAATCTATAGAGTTCAAATTACCCTACATTCATTTTTCAGGATAAGGGAAAACCACTGATATAAGCTTATCCGGGTAACTCAGCCTCACTGATATCTGAATTTAGGAGCTATTGAATATGAGGCTGACTCGTTACCCCTACACTACATAGGCGGGCTCATTCCTCTTGTGCCTCAGTAAAATATGTAATGAAACGTGTTTGCAAATGTTTCTCTGTCAAGAAGGCGATGGAAAAATAAGTTTGCATAAAAGTAGTTCGCAGAAGCTGTATAAGAATAAATAAGTCAATGGAGAAGGTCATATTGATAACAATCAGCCTTTAGCAACTTAAGTTTTTTGTAAAATTATGGATTTTTAAAGGTAGTAATAAATCAAATGAAAATTCGGTTTGAATAAGAAAAATATAGAAGTCTGAGAACCTTTAAGATGCAAAAATTTTTGAAATTCACGTGGTTGTTTACGAGGTAAGATGATTCTATAATATTCAACATGAAAGCACGGAAGTTAACTAAATTACGCCAGAAGCAAATATAAGTGTTTTAGTTTTTAATGACAGTTGTAGGCCTTGCTAAATCTAGATGAAGTCCAACGCAGAGTTACTTTTTCCTTATAACTATGATTTCTATTCAGCTTTTCGATACAGGCTATCTGTGATCCCTATAGCGCAGTCTATTTTTATAATTATACATCCAATGTGCTTGGGTAATGCATTACCACAGACGAGGATATAAATGCCGGATGTTTCCAAACCTGGTGCCGCTGTAGTGAAAGTTGAGGTAGATACAGGTAAAATAAACCGATGTTGACAAAAATATACTATTTTGTTTAAACGAAGCAGAAAATGCGACGTTAAGTAAGATTTTTGTTGTAAAAATAAATTTTTAAAAATGTTTGCTCATAAAATTGCTTACTTCAGAAAACTCTTCAGAGGACATTTTACATCACCTTGCCTGGAACATTTGACGAGTTAGCCACTTTTAAATATCCGCACCTTAATGATTTTCTTTCAGTTCAAATTGTATTACACCTTCTTGTACGGAAAATAAACAAGGTTTTTGTACATACACATTTGAAGTATTTCTGAGACTATTTTATTTGTAACTACTATTTATTTGCTTATAAAACTTTTGAGAGGCTTTCAGGTTAATTTTAATGGTGGTAAATCTAGTTGTATTTCACAATTCATTAGTTACAGAAAGAGTACTGAGGCTGAAAAGATTGTGAAAACTTCAGCAAACATTCGGTACACCTCGTCTGTCGCCATAGGGAATAAATGTATGATTGTTTAGTAAACAAAAATGTATAAATGTTAAATAGTACAGAACGTTTGTTTTTCCCATAAACTATGCGTTCTAACAATACCTAAAATCTGTCCGTAGAAGCTCTGTATATCTCTTAAGGATGACTATCTGTCCTATAGAGTTTAAAATTTTTCAGAATTACACGGGCTGTAGGATATTCAAAGATTATTTAAACTGCATATTCTATTACTCCTAGAAATATACTAATATGTGCCAGTTTATTAAAATTCCTCCTAGACAATTTTGAGTAAACATGCTACGTGGATGTTTCAGGGTTGGACAACGTAGCACTATGTTCATTAGTATCCAAAGTGTTCACAGATCTAGAGTCATACAGAGAGACTCTGGGAGGTTTCTCGAAATGGTGTTTTAAGTTCGGGGAGTACAAAATATGCATTTGGGATGAAATTTCCATATAGGATTTAGAATAATGACCATAATATTTTGAATTTCTACAAGTGGAAAATTCTTTCGGACACAATTGAAATACTTTATATATACCTTATATATACTGTTCAGAAAGTATGGCAAATTATGAATTTTTGCGGTCTACGTATATTCGATTTTTGATTGTTTCGTGGAGATATATTTGTACACATGTCCTCAATTATGTTAACAAGCTCGGCCATTTTTAGTGTTCAGTTAATTGTTGACAACTTATTTGTTTGTACGTGTTTAGGCTTGTCTTCGATTTTTACCTATTTCAAAAATCGTAACAAAGAATTTGTATCAATTAAAGTGTGTGGATGCATTCCAGATGTTTACTGTGGCTTATGGTGAAGCTACCTTGGACCAAAGCAATAATTATCGGTGGTGCAAAAGGTAGTGGGTCGAAAAGATGTGAACGACGAAGAGGGTCCCGTACGCCCAAGCTCGTCAACAACAGACGAAAACATTGAAGAAGTGAAGAAAATACTATTGGCTAATCGTCAAATCACCTCTAGAAAAGTTGCTGAGAACCTAAACATATCTATTAACTCGTGCCATTCGATTTTGACCAATGGTTTGGTCATGAGAGAGATCGCCACAAAGTTTCTACCAAAGTTGCTCAATTTGAACCAAAAACACCATCGCACTAACGTTGCTAAGGATTTGTTCAACTCTGTCCGCGACGACCCAAATTTACTCCAGAGGATCGGCTATGACGTGGAAACTAATCTCATTCATCCCAAAGGATGCTGCCACACGAGCCAAGACCGAAGAAAGCGCGCCAAGTTCGGTCGAACGTGAGGATTTGCTTACAGTTTTCTTCGATTGAAGGGGCGTGGTGCATCGTGATTTCTTGCCATACGGTGGAATGGTAAATAAAGAATTTTACCTTCAGTTTGTATGCAATTTGCGCGAGCAGTTGGCCAAAAGCGTCCGGATATGTGGAGGTACAAAATTGTTTTTTTTTTCATAACGCTCCTGCTCGCACAACGTTGCTTTTGCAGCAATTTTTGTCAAAAAACAAGACACTTATGGTGCCGCACCCACCACAATCTTTAGACCTGGCCCACTGTGCCCCTTTTTACGCCAACAGTGAAGAAGCCCATGAAAGGACTGCGCTACGCCATGTTTGAGGAGATAAAGACGCATCGAAAGACGGGCTGAACAAGATCACAAAAAAGAATAAATAAATAAATAAATAAAGTAAAAAATAAAAAGAATATGTTTCGAGGATTGGAAAAACGTTGGCACAAGTGTAAACTATATGTTGGGGATTACTTTGAAATATATGTAATAGATATTCATGCATAAATAAGTATTAAAATTAAGACCTGAAACTATCCTGGCGACGAAAATGCTCAAGTGGTTCTCGGGAAGCAAGCCAAGTGAAAAGACGATTAGAAATCAACGTTTCGTGATGCAAGGTTTCAGTTCAGCGACTCTTGGAAACCGTCCTTAACAGGGAAATCCGTCGACTTAAGAAGCACAGCTTGATAATCCAGTTAAGTATTTACGTTTCTTTGCCCCAATTAATTCTCTATACTTAAGCCATCTCCTGACCTGGTATTTAATTTACTAAAAGCAGTCTTTTGTTCAGCAATGTGAATTTTGATAGTGTTTTGTGTTTGTTTATATTTGTGTTATATCCGACGATTCATTTGTGGTTATAACATTTAATAAGTATCCTGATGACGGGAGAGATGCATACTCCCGAAACGTTGATATCTAATCATCTTTTAACCTGGCTTGCTTCCCGAGAGAAACTTGAGCATAAATAAATATTTAAACAAACCACAAAATTCCCGATACTGTTTGAACAAACCTGTATATAAAGTATAAACAGAAGCTAATAAACAGAGGCTATGCACACTTAATATGTTAAAACAAATGGTACAAACTATGAGGTCTGCAGATTCAACTGTTCAGTGGCCTATACCAGTGGCCTTTTGAAGTGTATAAACAACAATATTTGTTATAAGCCGTGGTAACAATTAAAAATATAAATAAGATTTTAAACTTTAAATTTTCTGTAGCATATATCTTTCTTTTTGGGTAAAATAATGAGATCCTTTTTATTAGGATAGTGACTACAAGAATAATCAATATTTTTTCTAATTGCTGATTAGAAATAGTTACTCATTTTACTTGAATAATAGAGAAAAATTGAGAATTATATTGTACAGAATGGGTATGCGTTAGTCTTAGAATCAAACGTATGCAGCTAGAATGCCAACACGTGGCATAGTTTCAGGGTAGCTTCTCCTCATCCTTGTATTAAGGCTGGTTATTTGAACCTGGTTGGCAATTCCGTTTCATCAGCAGTTATTCAAATAATAACTAGGAAGGTAAATTTTATAACACCCACATGAGTGTTTTATGACACGTGAGCAATAAAGCAATCTGTAGTCTAGGAAATTTTATGGCAGAATATTGCATAGTCACTTACGTAACAAGTCACTATTATGCTGTTCACTATCGAGTGAATTCTTTTTATGGCAGTGACTGGTAGGAGACGAGTACACAAGTATAAGAATTTCATCCATTAAAGTGTGATCTCAGTATTATTTACTTATAAATTAATATTTGTTTGATCACAGACAACTGCATAAATAAATGCAGTAAATAACTTTCTGTTAAAATTAATGCTAAATCTAAGAAGCACAAAATCTAATTTAGTTGAGAAATAACAAATATTGAACAAAGTAGCTTTTATATTTAAGAAGAGGATTCATTCTTCAGTCAGAATAGCTAAAAGTTTGGTAAAATCATTAACAACAAATCCGTTAGCTTTATGGTTCCCTTACCTGGAGTTGCAAACACATCTTTTATTACAGCTATATTAGTAAAGAGAAAAAATTCTTAGAATTTAGCAAGTACCAGAATATAAGGAATTGTATTTCAGACTCAAATACCAGGTTCAAAATCTGGCAAGTACAGGTGCACGGTAGTTAAGTTATAATCGAACCCATTCTCGGCCGGCATAGATGGCGAAATGGCCGGCAGAGGCCGGGAAACTTAGGTCAGCAGAGGCGGACTAGAATCCTTACCTTATAAAGATGCTGGAAATGTTGACTTTCTACTCTCAAACAGGCAGCATATCTCAGGTAAATATGTAAATAATCAGTGGGGTCCATTATAATTTTACTACCCGTTGTGTACATAGGAACTGTTAGGGTAGCTCTGAAATATACACCTTTATGTTGATAAAAGAGCGGGTATTTATGCCATTCGCATCTTTCCTTCGTGTCTGTAGTACCTTATAGTCACTTACTTTACAGAAACGTTGTATCTGATATTTGGCGGCAGTCCGTATCGCCTAAACACCGCGCTTGGATTAGCATATAGCAAACTCCGGAAGCTCCAAGGCAAACTACCAGCAGAAAATCATGTCTTCTGGACAGTTTGACATTTTCCATTAGTATTAAATAAGAAAGTTAACACATTACTAAACCAGTAACATTTATTAACACCCGTAGTTTATGAATTTCCCTAAGTCAGCAAGGAATGAAAATATCACCTGCATATAGCTGTTTGAAAACTAAGTGAGTATTTAAATGGTAGTAATTTTGATTTTACCGTATCAGGAATAAATAAAACAAACATTTCAACTGTGAAGTTATCCAAGATAAATGTCCCTATGGTCCATAAGTCATAAAGAAAATAAAACGTAAAGAACGTTTTCCATTGTAGAAACATTTTATAGTACGAGAAAAGTATAATTAATAAAATATTTGAGATAATGTAACAAGCTTAATAAGGTGCGGAAATATTGTTTAGCAATCGATCCTGCAGAGAAACATTTGAAACTCAACCTTCATGCAAGGAATGTACTCACATTCCTCAGATAGGAGAAGCAAAATGAACAGTGAATGTCCTGGGCAATACTAAATTATTGGAATAGATCGCGTTCCATTGGGCTTATTAGTGTTTAGTAGTTTCCACTAATATGCGCTAATTGCATTCGGTTGTTGGGCACTTCATTCATAACCTGCGATGTAAGGGAAATATTACATACAGTAGAGATGTCACAGTGAACTTTTATACAAGAAAAATCGATGCGGCTTCAAAAACTTGCATACGTTCTACTAAGGACCAAACTATACTAACAAAACTAATGCGATTACGGGATTCTTTCAAATGAGCATTGAGATGGCTGCAATTACACAACCATCGTAACTTAGATACCTCCATAGAACATTACATTCATGGAAGTTTGAACCATTACGGCACAACACCAAGTATAGCAATCTTTTTTTACGACAAGTGAACCTTTTTCATTCCAGGCTGTAAGATCCAATCAGTACTCCAGTTTGGCTAAAATACCATGAATACACAATAGCTTTACTAAATCAAAAATAGTTTAAATTAAGTTTGAATATCCTCCCCCACACCTTAACTTCCGTGACAGTCAAATAAGTTTATGATTTGAAACATTGCTCTTTTCTGGCAAATATAATTTCATGTTTCTCAAATAAGAGGACCTTAAGTGGAACATGTTTATATTTCTCTGTCCTTTACTCGTGGATTCATAAATGCATAATTTAAACTAGTACGACGAAAGCATACAATTGCTTTCTGTGGACTTTATATTCGTGCCTTGGCATCAAATATAAAAAGTGTAATAATGGCGTGCAGCTGTACAAAACTGCTCCCTTTATTGGTTTCCCGGAAGGAGCTACTAAAATATTTTTGAACAGCCCTGAACTATGTGTAAGTGATGGGAAGGACACTGATTAATCTAAAGAAATGTATGAATGCCGCAACCGATGACGCAGAACGTGTTTAAATTTAAAATTATTACTGATTATTCAACATTTGTTTCTGTCCTAACGAAAAATTTATATTGTTTAGGTTCTGATAAAGGGAACTTTTATCAAGAAAACAAACACATGTTGTTACTTATATAAGTTCAGATACAAAGGCATACCAAAATTAGTTAACAAGACATGCAACTGGGGTTATGTGGAACTGCCCTTAAGGTCAACCGCGAATACGCCAGAGCGGCCACATAGTGAACAAGAAACAAATATAAATATAACACATAATGTAACATATATAATAATATGATATGAACGATATGATACGGTACAATACAATATAAATAAATAAAACAATTTAAATGATTCACTTCATTCATCAGCATTTCATTATAACGAGTATAGCTGCAGCATTTCATAAGCACAGTCATGTATTAATTTAAAAGGTAGATAAAAAATTGAAGGTAGTGATGAAACTGTTTAAATTTAAGTATAAAATGTTAAGGACAGGGGCGTTAATTGCAATATTTTATTTATTTTCGCATAATACTTCGAAGGCAAAAAAACAATTTTTAACTATTGAATGCTTCTTTACTTTCCCTACCATGCACATAACAGAAGTATTCTATCCAAAAATTTGATGCACAGATATCATCTTAAATGCAGAATGAGAATTAAGAAAGAGCATGTTTTGAAAAACGTTCCTTGATTGCATCGTTAAGTAGCTTAACTCAAAAATAAAAGATGTATAAATATCAAACTTTGTGTTTGACAAAAATTAAATAAAGTGTCCCACGTAAAGGATTCTTTACATGGTAATTTTTCACAATTTTTAAGTGTTTCAAGATTGGCATTGATGGTTATGACTGAAATTATATATAATAAAGTTTACATGAAAATATACTATTTATCTTTACTCTCTAGAATACATTTAAAATGCAGCATTTATTTCAAATATATGTCTTATTAATTGTTATATTTACACAATTACATTATTACATTATATTAAATTACTATTTTCAGTTCCTTCTCTCAAATATCTGCCAGGAGTATGGTATTTTACGGCCGGCATAGCGCCCATTTCTTAAACACTTGACTATCACTGTTCACTTTGTAATGGACCTATTTTTATAAATGTTTATTTATATTAATTGACGTACATAGACAAATAAGCCTTCTAATAATAGTTCGTATCTCACTAATAAACAATAGAGGGTAAAAAATGTCATCTAAAAGTAAGTTAACGGAATTATTTGGGGATATACTGTAATTAACATCTTGGGTGATAATGTCAGTGTTGGTCTGATTGGTTCAGTAGGTTCGGTGTTGGTCTACTGTTTCCAAAATAGCGGGTGCACCCCATTCCAGAACGACGACGTTTTAATCTATGTTAGTAGATTTACTGAGCTGTAAAGAACTTCCGCTGGACAAACGTCTGGGAAATTGTTGATAATAATATGATCCTCGTAATTCACACACCATAGATCTTGTAACTGATGTCCTGTTTAATAAAATAAGTTATCAGCGCAAAAGGACCGAAGAGATGATATCTCAAACACTGTGTTTGCGCAGATGAAGATAATGTTTGAATAACTATGTACATACTGCTGAGCCCTTTTTATACTGCCATAATTAACATCTTTTGGAATTATTTATAATTTTAAAATTTTAGGGCTACTATGTATATATGGTTATATTGGTACCTACATAAGCTCCTACACATTTGTGGAATAATATGACTGAAATTTCAAATGCTTATATCGTTTGAATGAGTGGTAACACGTTTATGCACCGAGTTGTAATACTTTTCATGGGCGTCGAAAATCATATTGACCTCCAAATTGGAAAACCAATTTAATTTCCTGATATAATAATATTATTGGTGATAGGGGTGTGTTTAATTAAATACCAGTCACACGGAACGAAAGTACATACTCTGACAAGAAGGCTAGCGAAAAATGAATGGCAGGGCGGTTTGAAATGTTTATCTTCTGTGCCAGTGAATCTGTTTACTACGAAAAGAGTGTATGAGAGTGAAGAGTCATCCATGCTGCCAGGTTTAATGCTCGTTTCAGTAACTCAGCTATAGGTACTATGCATGGGTGAGTTATGTAACAACACTGTGAACCTAAATTCATATAATATCCGGAAGGAAGTATAAGTGATAACATTACATAATCCTCAGCCTTGCCTTCTCGAGTTGGACAGACAGTAAGTCTGGCTGGCAGAGCTGTTCAGGCTGCTGAAACGCCCCAGGAATCTTCGGTAACGGTTAACGATGATACTACGCGCATAAGTAGCGTATCCACTTCAATCTAAAAGGGAGGGTCCTTTTAGAATCCAGGTATTGGATTATGGAAAAACACAAGGAACTTTTTCGGTTGTTCCTGATTGTACTCCCGGATGGCTTGGCTAAACTAGCAGCCCTCCATCTACACCACCGCTGCTAAAATATGCGTCCAGTCTTCCTGTTCTCCAATAAATGGACACATTCTCGTACCAGGTATCGTCAGTGATCTTTCCTGGTTTCCAACCTACCAGCCTAATCCATGCCGTTCCCATCCTCTTGTTTCAAACCTTGTCCAAATCATGTTTTATTTTGTAACTCAAATAATTATGTTTGTCGGAACTGAAATTCCATTTGCTGCCTCCATTTTCAATAACTAACCCCTTTACTAGATATCCCTTAAACCAAATTTTGACATAGTTTAAGTGGCGTGTTAGAACTTTCCTCTTACTCTGCTGGTTGTAATATTTGAGAAACTTCCACAACAATAAAGTTTCATAATTAATCCTTTTTGTGACATTTCAGAGCTTCCAGGAATAAGGCTCAGTCTGACATTCTATACTCTTGCTGAAACTATTCCTACAAGCATTTGTTGTTGTATATACCTTTTGTTAACTAAATAACCTTTGCAGGAGTTACGTTTTTGCTAATTTTCTTGTTGGTTAAGGTGCAATATAAGGCTCCAAGCCTTGTTTAAAAATTGTTAAAGCTAATACGTATTGGACGACAAAAGTAGTACACAATTAAAAGGGCTTCTGAAGAAATTTCCGAAAAAAATCAAGATATACATGTCATTTGCCATGAAAATATCTTAAATATACGCTATTTTGAGCTAAATTGTTAGAACCATTTTTAAGAAAATCAGCATTTCTGAAAGATGTTCCACTTAAAGTTCGTACTGGTGAGGTGTATTTTATGGCAATATTCGTGTGCCATTGTTGATAGACGTTGAAGATAAATAATAAGTGTGGTGGTAAAGAATTTTCGTTTCTAATTTATGCTGTTTACACACAAAGGTGTACGGACCTTTTTCTAAAAATCCTCTTTTCTTTAGAATCAGAGTGAGCCAAACTATGTACTTTCGGTGAAACATCTATGCGGGAATTTTAGGTGGCTTGGATTATGCAAATATGTGAATGGTAATTATGTATTTTGCAGAAAGTACATCCCAAACTACATCTGCCCAACTACTCGTATTATTTTTCCAGTGGGTGCTTTCCCAACATGCGGGACGATTTGATTCACGCCAGGCTTACATTATCTGTTGACTTTCATAGTTAAATTACACTTCCTTAATAAACTTCAAGCCCCTTGTCTATAACGTAAATATTTTCTTTTTATTACATTACTTATTTCCTTAAATTATAGTCCCGCCATCTCTAAGCATCTGCTCACAGATAGTGGAGTCATGATATCCATTTTAAGCATTATCACTTCCGCTTTGGTGTACATATAGGTGGAAAAATATCTCTAGAGTTGAATCTTATTCGAATTCTCCGTCTTTTGTAAGGCTGTCATTTACTCACAGAAAGGACGGTTTTTTATTCCCTTTTTTATCTCTCTGCGACCTTGTTTCATCTTTAAAGGAATCCATACTACTCGTGGCATTGATATTTGCTTTGAACTTCAAATAAAGAGCATGGATCAGTCAAAGCCATCTGGTTCTATAACGTTTTATATCTGTACACAGGCGCCAAGCATATTTTCAGTACAATACTGGATTTTAAGTCAGATCTTGGATCCATTTACACCTACAATGTCGTTTTAAGAAGTTTTTGGAACACTAGCGTTAGCAGTTCATTAAACCCATTTCCCTTTCTTTAAACTGGAACTAAAATCGACAGAAAATACAGGAGAAAGACCAGTTATGTGTAAATCATATGAAAAATTTCTGAAGTTTATTAATAAAACAAACTCAAAGGATATATAATATATAATAGCCCATATCAACAGTATAATGTTAAAGTCAGGAAGGTAAATTCACAGTGAATTTTAATAAACGTGAAAAAAATTCGCATGAAATTTTATTTTACCACTTCAGTAACAAGAAAATTACAGACGAGCAAATGTTTTGTCACTTCAGGAATAAGAAAATTAGATACGAAGAATACTTTCTCTTAGACTTAACCAATATGGTAATATACAATAAGTATAGCTCTAGGACATGAATAATGCAACCTTGATCACCACAAAATAGTAATTTGTATAAGAAGCTCATAATCTCATTACACGATTGTAGTTCTTGGGACAATTTTCATGACTGTCGCAATAGAATGATCTAAGTTAGATATATCAAACGCAATCTTAGAATCTTTATTTTTAGGAAAGAAGTCATCTCTATCATTCACGTATGATATAGTTGAGAGCTTCTTCATACACCCTTAGACGACGACGGCTACAACAATAACAAATGAACAGATTGTGGAAGCGTATATGTTTCGAAGTCCACAGCGTTACCAAGGCCGGTTTACAATTGTCATGGAACGCGTGTCTAGCTTCGGCCTACTCAATCCTCTCAAATTAATGATGATAATAATAATAATAATAATAATAATAATAATAATAATAATAATAATAATAATAATAATAATAATAATAATAATAATAATAATAATAATAATAATAATAATAATAATAATAATAATAATAATAATAATAATAATAATAATAATAATAATAATAATAATAATAATAATAATAATAATAATAATAATAATAATAATAATAATAATAATAATAATAATAATAATAATAATAATAATAATAATAATAATAATAATAGCAATAGCAACAACAATAATGTTCACACTTTGTGTATTGTTTCATATGTTTCGTGCATATAGGGAACCCTTCCCTTTTGCGCACACATTACAGTGTCCGAAAAACTGAGTTTAATAATCGAGTTTCAGTTACTAAATCTGCAGTGACAGCCGAGCGGTTATGTAGCGGTTATGTGTGTTATGTAGTGTTCGTATCCCGAACATCATATTGATTTTCTATTGTAGAATTACAAAATACGTGTTACTTGCATTAAAATATAGCTGACAGTTCCCAAGGTTTGTTTGATTTTATCGCGTTTATGGTCACACATAAAACTTGATACAATTTACTCTATTTTCAAACTGACATAAATGTTTTATTCATAAATGCTATGTTCTGGGCTAATGGGGCGTGATCTAGAAGTTCTTGAAGAACGAACCCATATTTCGCCAGGAATTGTGCCTGGCATCATCAGGGTGGTGATAGGCTTTTTGCTCGTTTAACTTAATTTTGTAAATTGTTTTAGAATTTAAAGTATTTTTTAATTTGGTCCAAATTTTTAATCGATTCGATTCTATTCTCTTCTTCAAATTATTGGGTTTATTTTTGACTGTCTGCTTTGAGGTCAGAAGTTGATTTCTTTATTTCATTCACACTCGTTACCTACTTGAAGGTCGCGAGACTCTATTCAGTGCTACTGCGCAGCTTACACTCACTTTGCGGTAACACTCCCTATTTTAATAATTTGATAATGGGTAATAGTGAGGCTACTATTATGCCGCTTTGATTTACAGCTCTTCAATCACTTTTTAACACATTAAAATGAAACTGTGACGTTAAATTCAGCAACCTTTTCTAAATATAATTCATATGAAATGTCCTTAATATGCTGGAGGGCAATGCTATAAACTTGTCATAAACAAAATTTAAAATTTTCAAAATTTTAACTGATATGGGGTATGCAGGAACGCTTTTCTCTTGTCAACTGAATTTTCATATCCTTTAATGCTTGCATTAATTGACACTTTCCACCCAAATTTTCTTCCACTTTTTAAAAATATCTGCGCACAAAAATAGTCTGCATTATAAAGTCAGAATTTATGTGGAATTTTACAAGCATATAAGTCGTTAATAAATTATGATAGGCAATTTGAGCAATAGTTTTAGGTGGAATCAGTAGCTATTTAATGAGAAATAACCAATAAAAATTTCATTCACTTAGCTTAATTGGTTGCAGGGAAAAGTGTAATTAAATTATGAAAAATACAAGTTACGGTAAACTGCGATTATATATAAACATGCACTTAACAACAGTAACTTCCAAATGATCATCCAAAATAAATCTCCTTAATGAACTCAAAACCCTAACGTGTCATGTATATTTTGAAAGCTCGGAGTTCTTAGTTTTTTTATAAGTATGAAAAGCAAAATTCAATCTTTTGTACCCAAACAACATGCATGCGCAATAATCTGCCGCAGTTACTTCAAGGTTTCCAAATGGATTTTCTATTTGAACATTTTCCATGTACTATCTTACAACGCGCATTTAATGCTGGCCCTTAATTGTAAAACAGAATTAGACTTGCTAACAAAGCTTTTATAACTTGAATCGACAGTCATACATAAGAATAGGAATATTTTTATATTCAACCTCAATAAAGATTATCTTCAAGTTCATACTTCCTTCAAGTATGTAATTGATTGTGTTATACTGTAAATAAAAAATGAAAACTTGTTTATTCTTACCTTGAAACAAAACAAAAAGATATATGCATCTCATACAATAGAACGTACATTAGGCCACATTTGCTCCACGACCCTTTCCCTTTTGACTTTATGTTGCCGATTTGGTTTCAGTAAGTGTACATATTGACTTTCATCGTCGAGAAATGAACTGACAGTTCACTTTTCACCCATATATTGCAGTATTGCTATATACCTCTACGTACATTATGAACTCTGTGAATAAAGAACTTTATTTAAGTAGCTCGTATGTATACCTTCTCAGCTTCTTGTATGTAATGATGTACTGGTGAACCTCCATATCCGCATATATCATTCTAGGTAAATAAGCTTTTTGTGTTACCAACAGCAGTACCCGCAGTTTCGTTCGCATTTCCGTTTTAATTGCGGAATATTTTCTTTCCCGACTATTTTCTCAGTCCTTTACCCACTCTCCCTCCAGTACTTCAGTCTCTTCCCCACACTTCGCTGCCCCCTTTCTCTCTCTACTCTTTTTTAACCCGCCGCTATCTCTACAAAATGTTGTTTCATTACTTTATAGTAAAGACATCACGTACTTTATTCACATGACTTTCTCTACAATCTTCACTTCTTCAAAGCAATCTATTATATTATTCTAGATACACACGTTCTTAGAAATGTATCTTTTACTCTTTTCACTGGAGGTATCAGAGATATTTCTACTTATTTACCTTAAAAACTGGATGCTGTGTGTTGGCTTTGAAATGTCAAATTTTTGCATTCATCCACAGAAAAAATCAATAGTGACTCATTTCTACAAAATTAAAACTTATTATAAAATAATAATTAATAGTTAAGTTCTCCGTGCCACGAAAACATACGGCTTCATAGGTATATATTTGGCACTTTCTAAGTGTATAGGAATGCTCTCTGTGATTTATGGTTCTTCTCAAAAGGAAAGTATTTCACAAAATCAGAGTTCAAAGGCTAATGAGAGGAGGATTGTTACTGTGATTTAGCATGAATATTAGTTATTTCATTTCGAGTAACAGCGCATTATTTCAGTTTCTAATTACAATAGCGTATTGGTCCCAGGTATTGCCATTTGTACATTTCTGTTCAAAACCTATTCGTTTGATTTGCATGATTTCGTATATTAGCAGCGGTAATAACAAATGCTTCAGTGCAGGGTTCCATGTCCATTGAAATCGATTTGCAGGGATGGGGTGGAGTAAAGTAGGGTTTGAAGTGGTGTTTTCATAAGTAGTTTCGCTGGCTTGAGAACGTCTTACGTTTCCCGCGAGTCACACTTGCACATCTATTAGCAGTCCAGCAAATTCTTACACATATGTTTGAGGTGGTAAAAGTGGTGTATTGACTCAGCTTAATTCGAAGTGGAAACCACAGGTTTCCGATAGAAGAATGTAAGAAAGGGATAATAAAACGATATAAATCAATAAGCAATGGGAATAAATAATATATGATATAAAGTCAAAATAAATATTGTAATAGGAAAAACGTGCAAATGAAATAAATATAAGGAAAAACATTGCCTTAAGCTAGAACGGGCAGATGAGGCCAGATACGTAAACAATAAGACAATAGAAGCCAAAAATTCCTTCGCCAACACGGAGCCTCAGACAATGGCGAGGTTTAAGGAAAATATGTAGAGGCAGGGTGCTGTACCGTTATGACGCCAAAGGGTCATACAACTTTAGGGAGTGGGCGCATGACTGCTGCACAGTTGACGGTGAATGGAAATGACCAATAAGGTAAAATCATAGAAATAAAGTACCCCAACAAAATGTAGCGGAAACCAAGTGATAGACATGAAATAGAGAACAAATAGAAAAAGGGTTGAGATAGACAAATAAATCTAGGAAAAAGCTGAGATTAGGGCTAGGGGAGAATTGTCACTCGGTTGGTTGCAACAAAAGGGAGAAGAGACGTTAGTTTAATATCTCATGGCAAGGTAATAGTGGAGTTAGATTTCAAACGTGTTGGGATTAAATATTCTCAGACAAGGCGACGCAACGAGATGAGAGCAAGTGAGAAAGGCAGAGCAATCAGACAAGTAAGATCTGTGAGAATAAACAATCCACAGGAAATTGAAGCAGGACTTTTCATTGGCTGGTGATAACTGCTGGACCCTCAGAGATTGCTCACCGACACGTAATCTTTAACCATCCTGCCATACCACTCCAAAAGGACACAACAAGAGAAATTCCCACACCAAATTGCACAAAATTATGCGCTCAGGGACCACAAGTGTTCTTCTCAAATTGTCCCCAACAATCCTCTATTACCGCTTAAAGCTTTCCGGTCTAGTGGAGCGATATCTGCAGACAGTTTTAGGTCTAACCCTATTTCTTCTCAGGTGCTTCAGAGGCTTTAGTAGACGACTGTACCAGTACCTCTCTGATAGATAGATGTTCGATTAGAAATGTGTCAAAATAGACCAAAAGAAATGCAAGACATGAGTCTATTTTAAATAACACAGGATCTTAGATTTGCTTGTTATGACACCATAATTTCTTTGGTTTAGCATTACTGAAGTCTGTAAATAAAAACTCTATACCATAATTGTACCTTGAAAGATGTCGCGATATAATTCATAAGTTAAATCGATAACAAATTTAATTGATTTCGTTCGTATAACTACCTCTAACAGTTGTAAATTTGTATATGTTCTATGAGTTAATCCAGAAAAGAGAATCTATGTAATTTAACTTATACGAAATGTATAGCTGTTACTTAGGAACCTGGCTATAAGCTCAAAGAGTGACTGAAGATAGGTCGATGTGTGTGGTGAAATTCCATCTCAGTTAACAAGTGAATGTTGACGGCACCATAGAAAATCACATAAATAATGAAAAGTTCAAATTAATAAAGAGTAATTTATAAGTTGCTCGCGATACAAAAAGTACGAGGGCTATTCAATAAAGAATGATCATAATTCTTCACGGTAATTTTTCGTACTAAAATTCAATCTTATTATATTCGGTTAGCTTAACGTAAAACAAACATGCCGTAGTAGTTTCATTGTTGGTACTCCTGGTTTCCGCCTGTAATCACTGCTGATGAAACTTGTCTACATCATGTTGATCCTGAGAGCAAACAGCAAAGCTCAGAGTGGAAATCTCCTTCATCACCAACTCCACCAAAAAGCAAAAGTGGTTGCTCCTTCTGGGAAAGTTATGGTCATCTCTTTCTTTGATATTCATGGAATGGTTTATCAGCATGTTGTACTTGAACACACATCAGTAACTGGGCAATACTTCAGGGATGTAGTGAAAACATTGCAAGTCTATATCATGCGCAAAAGACCACATTTCTGTGAAGCAGGCTGAATGCTGCACTACGATAATGCGCGGCTGCATATTGCCAATGTTTTTGCTGAATATCTTGCAAAAATCAACCTGAAGTGCATCCCTCATCCTCTCTATAGTTTGGAATTAGACCCATGTGCCTTTTTCTATTCTTAACCTCAAGAAATGCCTTCGCTGGAGGCATAATCGACCACCAGAAGCAGTGGTGAAAGCTGTGGAGGGGATTTTGAAGGACCTCTCAAAAATGGTTTCCAGCATATCTTTCAAGACAGGCAGAAACGCTGGGGTAAGTGCATTGCATTATGGGGGCACTATTTTGAGAAGAACCATCAGAATTATGAGGATGAATAGAAGTACGTTGTGAAAAAAGAATTGTGATCATTCTTTTTTGAACAGCCCTCGTATATTCGTAATGAGTAAAGGCCTGAGACGTGTGATATATTTCATAGGTATACTGCACATGGACTGTACTGTTATTGGTCGCCTACGTACACAACTGCAGGTAGGTAGAGCCTGACCATAACAACTGAATCATAGCGGCAGGATGCAAAACACTGGCGTTATACTGCAATTTGAGTTTGAGTCTGAATACACTTAAAAGGCAATGCTTCGCTAGTTCACAGAGTATTACGTTACGTTGCTTTTCGAGTTTGCACACTTGATGGTCGTGCTGCAGATCTGGCGTCATTCATACGTAATCTATGCCCAGCTAACTCATATCGCATGCGAGCGCAGATCTCTCCGGCGTTTAGTAAGGAGTATGTATTTTGAGAGAGCGCATGTTTTTTTTTTTTTTTTTTTTTTTTGTCAATTTCTTATATTTTAACAGTTATAGTCTAAACTTAAGGTTGACCTTGCAGGCGAATTGTCGAAAATTCAAAATATGCATGTTATTACTCATGTGTATTGAACGTATGTTATTACATCAGAGCAACTTCTTTGAGAACAGCTTCTACCAACAGGATATTAAATTCTACAATAAATAGCTTACCATAAGAAATAACAATATAAAGACCATAGCCAGTTTCAAAAAGCAACTTCATAGATTCCTAGTGAATAATTGTTTTTATACAGTCGATGAATTTTTGCATTTCAAAAAAGTGAATAAGGAATGAATTGAAATATGTATATTGTTAATGTAGATATAGTTTATTTATAAGTAATTTATTGTAATTTCATTAATAATATGTAACATGCATATATATCCTTGACAATTCCATATTAGGTATTCATAATCAAATGGATGCAATAAAATGAATGAATGAATGAATGACTATCGAAAAAATTAATACACCATATTCAGCTGGTTTTAAATCAAAAGCATGATTGGAGTGAAAGGATTTCTCTGCAAATCTTGGATTTGTATTCCCTAGAATTCCTTGAACTTGAGCTCGAAGTTTGAAATACTTACTTTTCGGTTTTGAGTCATGCTGTTTCATAAATCAAATAATCTCACACGGCTTTTATTAAGGTTTGAATAATAGAAGGTCGTCAAAACATATATTCCCAGTATAATATGTATTAAACTTTTGGATGGATGCAGTATCTATCCATATCTAATTTAAATGGTTGCTAGGGATAGAAAATAACTGAGAAAAAGAAAACAATACTACTGAAACAATAAACTTTCATGACAGACAACTTTCATTGTTCGAAATTCAAATGATTTCTATATAGGACTGTATGTGTATATTTGGAGGAAATAAAATTATTTTGCCCACCTCTTTGCCACAAGTAAAATGCCTTGAAGCGAATCAATAAGCAAACCTATTTAAGACTTTTCAAGGGTCTCTTTTTATCATAAATATTCATGTAATTTACACTCATTCTATCTCAAGAATGGACTTGACCTTAGCATTTCATATTTAGCGTGTGTCTCTAGTTCTCCTTCCCCTACAGTAGAGGCTTATAAAGGTTTTAAGTTATGGCTGCGGACATACTGCCTTAGTCATGACTCCCATAGCACAAAACGGATACAGCATGTGCAGCAAATGGGTCTCACGCCCCAGGTGGTGTTATCTTTCCGACAGTAGTGTCGACATTCACCCCTTTGGAACACGTCAACAGCTACTGCTTTACATATGTCTAGAGGGAAAAATAAATAATACTGGCAAAAGTGTTGCGTGTGATTTACGATATATTTTTATTGGACAAATGTAAGTGGTATATCACAACAGCTGTGTTTCTGCTGCAGTGTTTGTTTTCTTTCTTACTGCTTTAAAGAAAGCAATTGTAAGACGAATAATTATAAAATTATTTTTATGCATTTAAGGATACCTATGATTGAATATTTGAAATCCTGAACTAATAACGCTTTTTTTAAGATTTAGACCTAGTAACCTAGTGTATATATGATGCAGCTCAAAGTTTGTCAATTTCACTTTAATAGTTAGGAAAATATAATAAAATTTATTTAATTTTGGTTACGGCACCTAAAATGTCCCTTGCGACAAAATAACTTACATTTTGGTATAATATTTCAATAACAGGTTCCCAATATATCCAGAATTTTAATTTTCCCTAGGTTTCTCTGTGTCTCTATAACTTTAGGTTCCAGAAATTTTTAAAGCAATGAATAGGGCCACTTTTGCCTAAAATGTGAAATTTTTATGTTTTGAAGTAAGGAAAGTGTGCTCATACGCATCTCATAATAAACCCCAGGACAATATCTATTGACTATGTCTCTATGAACAACTGTAGCAAGTTTCACACTAAAACTGCGACACAAGGGACATTTTAAATGATGCAAAACGCTGAAATTTCAATAGCGAAAAAACAAGGAGAAAGAATTAGAATTAATATCTAATACTAGCATTCACGTAACTTTCAAACTATAGTAGAACATTTAAAAATGGCTTGCGGATTATATCTGAGCATTCTTTGGATTCATGAAGGCTTACACTATTTTATACACTAAAAAGAGGAAAAGGTATTTTTTGAAAATGTTCATGAAATTTCAGTTATATATATCATTAAGAAACGAGTAAGCAAAGGCATATTTTATTTATTAAATTAAACAATACTTTTAAATTAGTCTGTTCACTAAACGATCAAAGAAACAAGTAAATAGCCATAATGAACATGCAG
The DNA here is from genome assembly GCA_030765055.1 of Mantis religiosa. Classification (NCBI taxonomy): domain Eukaryota; kingdom Metazoa; phylum Arthropoda; class Insecta; order Mantodea; family Mantidae; genus Mantis; species Mantis religiosa. The sequence continues at coordinate 80,571,854 of CM060947.1, forward strand.
CATAATTATTCAGTTCAAAGGAATACATTTAGTTACGAAAAATACAAATAAGAAACAAGTTTAAATAAAGAAAATATAGCTATAAACTTAGTAAGTGCTTCTTAATATCGATTACAATAGGTAACAAGGTAATCTAAGTAATCGCAAATACTTTACTTCACTGCTTTTTTCGCTATGAACACTCGCTCCATCTGCGACTGGACTTGTGGCCGCGCCGTGGCTCAGTGGTTAGACCGCTTGGCTCTCACCAAGGCGGCCCGGGTTCGATCCCAGGCGATCGCAAAGTGAGATTTTTGGTGGACAACACGGCGCTGGGGCGGGTTTTCTCCCGGACCTCCGGTTTCCCCCGCCATCTCATTCCACCGGTGGTCCATCTTCATCTCATGTATCATAAGTGTCACCGTATGTAGTAAAAGCGGGCATTAAACACTACACATTTAATTTGCGACTGGACTTCCATTTACTGTTGTACCGCTTCATAAGTTGCTCACTGGGTAATAAATAAGATTCCTTTCAATTCTTTTGCGAGGATCTCAACTAAATTTGTGATCCTCTGAAGCTATATTAGTCTAGCCTTCGAAGCACCATTTTCCAAAGCAGACGAGAAAATGTTGCTAGGTATGTATTTCAGCTTGTGTGTTATAAGGATTTGTTTTAATTTGTACAACTTAAAAGTTTTTACAGATTTTCTGAATGGTAGTCGTTGCACTGATATAGCCGAACACAGTGTTGAAGAGATTTCTTTATGTTTAATTATAAATTGTTTTTACAATTCGCGCAGTTTTTAATGTTAAATCCCTTTAAAGTATGATGAGAAAATTGCATTAGACGTTATAAATAAACATATATAAAGTTAAGTAGTAATTCAACCAGATACTTTGGGAATTTATAGCTATTGTTTAACGGTAGACGATTTTATATTAACTTATTTATTAATTATAGTTATTATTTCATAATTAGAACGTTACCATCGATTGAGGAAATAACTATCATAATGGCGTTATTTCCCTGAGTATGGTTCTATTCCTGCTTGTTTGTTCGGTTAATTGCTTAGTTAATGAGCGAGTTAATGTGATAGTTGTTTATTCACAGCTAAATAGTATTGCATTTTTAATCTCTATCTGAAACATAATTTGAAATAGGGCTTTGTAATGGTGTTTTAATTAAATGAGTATGAATCGAACTACTAATTAAGCTTCGGTAATAGTGTGCTCATTTAGCTACAGTTTTGAGAAATTAGTTAGCCGAATGTTCATGCGCTACATTAAATGCATTTCCAAACTGATTCATTAGCAATTTCAGAGTTACATTCACAGCACTCTTAGTTGCACGAATGTTAAAATGTACGAGGGCTGTTCAATAACGAATGATCACAATTTTTTTGACAACGTACCTTCACTCATCCTCATAATTTTGATTGTCCTCAAAATAGTCTCCCCTCAATGCGATGCACTTGTACCAGCGTTCCTGCCAGTCTTTAAAAACATGCTAGAAACTATTTTTGATAGATCCTTCAAAATCCTCTCTGCAGCCTTCACCACTGCACATCACGTGATGCACATCACGTTGATGTTTGCAAGATATTCAGCAACAACTTTGGCAATAAACGGCCGCGCATTATCGTGGTGCAGCATCCAGCTTGCTTCACAGAAATTGTGGTCTTTTGCACCTGATATGGACTAGCAATATTTTCAGGACATCCCTGTAGTATTTTCCAGTTACTGATGTGTGTGCTGATGCAACATGCTGATAAACCATTCCGTGAATATCAAAGAATGAAATAACCATAACTTTCCCTTGCATTTCTGGGGGTTGGTGTTGAAGGAGATTTCCACACTGAGATTTGCTGTTTGCTGTTTCTCTTGAGAGAAACTCTAGATCTTCCTCTAACATCAACTTTAACTAACCTGCAGTCTTGGAAGCCATCGCGCACAAACACGCCTCATATGCAATGTGTCTGTCAACAAAGTGTGGGTGCCACCCAATGAAATGTTCAGTATTTCAGAAGTGATCTTATGGTAATTCGTCGATCCTCTCTCACAATGGCAGCAGCAGTGTTGATGTTTTATTCCGTAAGAGCAGTAACTGTAGTACCGGGTCCATCTTCCTCTGAAAGTGATTTTCTCCCCTCTTTGAACATTTTACATCACCTTCGAGCTGTGATATAGGGAAAAAACAGGTTATACATATGCTTCCTGTAACATTGTATAGGCCTCAAATGAAGTTATGTTGAGACGAAAGCAAATTTCAAAACCGCATATTGTTTCTCGCGTGTTACCTCCATTGCAGCAGTAGGCGATACTGAACATGTCTGAACTTGCCTGATTCTCACAGGCGGGAACGAGGAGTACCAACATTGAAATTACTATGGCTTGTTTGTTTCACATTAAGCCAACAGAATATAATAATTTTGAATTTTAGTGCGAAATATTATGACCGTAAAAAAATTATGATCATTCTTTATTGAAAAGCCCTCGTATGTTATACACGTAAGATACGACGAAGCAACCCTCAGCTTATTTTTAAAACCTATAACGATCTACTATAATCACATATTTGTAGTTAATCTGTAATAAAAATCTGTAGATTTAAGCTCAAAGGTTTAATAAAGTACGTCTATGCACCTTCGAAATGACTAATGTGCTAACAAGAAGTACCTGTGTCCAACATGTGCTAACATTATTTTGGTGTTGGTAAACAAAGCGGTCTACTGAGAAGTTCAATGCCCTCTAATATTAAAGAGAGTTTTGGATTATACCTGAAGTCCAATACCCTCCTCATCCGCTTACACTTACGCGAGGAAATGAATACACGAGTTGGCGAGGAGAAGACTGCCAAAAACCTCAATAAGTCCTACAGCAAACTAGTACTCGATCAGCAGTCCAGACTGTCACCGGAGGACATAATGGTGCACATAAGTCCACCTGAGCATCACAGTACCGACGTATCCAATCTCCCTTGGTTTGCCGAGTACAACCCATCCGAAGAGGAGTACATATATTCGGCCCGCCATATTTCTAGTAACAACTAAGAGCCACGAGTGTTAGGGTGCCACAACGCACAGCAGTTGTAACATTTCCAACCCCTTCTCTACGGGGTTGTTGATAGATAAGATCGTGGAAACAAGTGAAAATCTGTGTCTATGAAATGGAAACACTGGCATGTGGGGAATTAAAGGGAAAATATCAAGTATTAATTATCAATAATGCTTTACTGATAGTGCCAGTGCATAATGCTAACGTATTTTTATATCATCCTTATCATCATCATCATCATCATCATCATCATCATCATCATCATCATCATCATCATCATCATCATCATCATCATCATCATCATCATCATCATCATCATCATCATCATCATCATCATCATCATCATCATCATCATCATACGCTTCTAGAAGAACAATAATCAGGACCACATAATGAATTATAATATTTTACATGTTCTTCCGTTAATGTAGGATCAAGATATCTGACCTAAAAAAAGTTCAGTTTAACTCAAAATATTTCTTGATGTTTCAATTTAAACACCAAACAGCTGATAGTCACAAATAGTTATTCATTCCAAAGAAATTATGCTTAATAGGTATGACATAAAAGCTATTAAGCCTCGTGATTGTGTAGGGTCATCGAAAAATTCATTAACATTTTTCATGTCAAAATCGGAAAAAATGGGCGATCTAGGTTCCTCATTTAATTTGCATGCTTATAGCCCATTTATCATGCATTTAAATAATTCCTCACCTTTAAAAGCTGACCACAAAATGATCAGAAAATAGAAATATTCTAATTCCGTATTTCTGTTTGTACTCATTATATTATTTCTCAGATTTTTTTTATTTTTTTTTTATTTTTGCTTGCTTCATATGCGATCGCTAGGATCTTTCTTCATATTAGATTTTTTTTTTTTTTTTTTTTTTTTTTTTGCTTGTTCCATTTAACTACTATGGTCATATCGGCGGCCGTTCTCCTTTGGAACATACTGAAGGTGTTAACTCGTTATCTTTGGGTTGTTAATCATTAGATCACGTACACATTCACGGTCTCATTCATACTTACAGACTCTGGGGAAGATGGGGAATTATCTTGGTCGGAGAAAAATCCCAACCCCCACCGCTGGGAATCGAATCCGGGACCCCTAGCACGGTAGGCAGTTGCTCTACCGACTGAGCTACGGGGTCAGCCATTATAGAAGTTCTTTCGTTTGAAAGAGTACCTTATTGGCAATGGCGTTTACTACTTTTATAGTTGCGCCACATTGGGTTTTAGTTTTTCTTAAATACACACACACACACACACACACACACACACACACACACACACACACACACACACACACACACACACACACACACACACACACACACACAAACACACACAGACACACAGACACACAGACACACAGACACACAGACACACAGACACACAGACACAGACACACACCCACACCCACACCCACACCCACACCCGCACCCACACCCGCACCCACACCCACACCCACACCACCACCACACACACACACTCCTTCATACTTCTCAAACCCCTTCTCAAATCGAACTCGGTACCTTTGGATTTGGATGTAAGTATGGAAGATATCAGAAGAATAAGATATTCCTCCCTGAATGAATTTTTGCAGTCTTAAAAATAAGAAAATCGATTACATATTAACCAATAAATAGACTAATCATTATCCTAATTAAGATTTCACAATCGCAGCTTACGTTTATTTATCGATATTTTTTATGTTGCTGTTTCCTTGAAACTTCTTTGCCGTATGCAGTGGAGTAAAATTTCGCATCTGTTTTAGGTACCAGTTTCCATACCTAGTGTACGATCTTGATTATCTTTACATTGAAAACTAAAGTAAAATATGTTCGGAAATTTTTAATTTTTGATGACACGCACACACACATACACACACGCATACACACACTATGTGTTTGATTAGTGCAGGCTGCAGCAATAGACCTCGCTTATGGTAATTCGCTTGCACTACAGTAATATCATAAGCTCCAAGTTAATACCGCCAACGTTGTACTCAACATGAGTGATCTCTGTGAATGCTGTCAGTTACTGTCTTAATTTTGTGCCGCCCCCAAACTAAAGTTGTCCATTTTACATCGTTTCATGTTGTAAAGACCAGTTCGTTATTGTGTTTCTCAAATGTGAGTTTATTTTTAAAAACGTTTGTTTTGCGTGAAGTTTGTTAGCTTATGGCAGTCGGCTGAAACAAAAATTCACACTTTCAAGAAAAAAGAGTTCCTATGTGCAATTCAAACTTTAAAAATATACACTGGAAGTTTATAGGAACTATAGTGACCCCACAACCGAACTAAAGGAAAAAAGACAGCAGAAATTATTAAAAATACGCAAGAAGAATGTGAATGGGAATTTAACCTGCAGATGCTAGGAATGTTAAAAGCAGATCTCGCTACTTTCAACACTTGCCGCTAGGTTAGTAATCGTTTAGTCCATGTTACTACCACTTACTTATAAGTCATGCGAGAGGTTTAGAACAAGAAACCAGAAAGGAGTTCAAATTGTTTTCCATATAACAAAATGTTTAAAACGTTTTACGAATATATGTCGCTTGGATGTCTAGACAACTATATCCTAAACATACCCAGCTGTAATAACTTCTCATAGCTTGCAATAACTTAAATCTATGAAATTATAACAGGATACCTGAAATAAAACGGGTTGGCTCAGGTAGGGTCGTAGGTGATCCGCATTCCGGAGATTGGGTTCCCTTTCTGCACCTAACCTTTCTGACAGTAGGTTCTTTATAGTATTTTTCGGGGTCACCAGGCGAATGCTGGGAACATTATTTACCTAACATTCTCTCTTCCATTCAATTTCATTCTCTCAATCCAATCTTTTCAGGCAGCAAGAATTAGCGAAGTTTCTGGTCGTGCTGTACTGCAGAATTTGCACTCTGGAAATACGGTGTTCGGCCGACGAAAGGTGGTATAGTTAGTTGCTCTCTCTCTGGCGACCTGAAGAAACTTCCTACACTTGTTAGGGACCCACCCTGGTGTATGCCCCCTGTGATCGGTTCTGGCCACTTTAATTTCATTCCAGTCTTTCTCCTGGAGTCGCAAATTAAGCTATCGGTTGCAGTGCAGAAATCCCCGCCATGAAAAGGAAAGGGGGGAAGTAATTATAGTATAACAGGAAAGAAAGTCTCCGGGTAGTTGGAAAAGGTATCTTATGTCACCCCATGTCAGTTCAGTTACAGACCATTCAAAAATATTCCGACGGCTTCTACTTTTGTGAATGAATCTTCTTGGTTTTAGTTTACAGAGTGAATAGGGCGTATGTTTTTAACGGTTCTTCTCCTTGTGTAGCATGCGTTCCCTGTCACACATATTCGCTTTCCTTGTCCCACTGTGTAAGGGGGCGCATTCCTTTCAGGCACCTTCTTTGCGTTGGTGGTAGTTTTCAGGATGGATATGCCAAAAATTCATACATCATTTTAAAAACCTTCCACATAATGAGCATTTATGTACTCTCATGTCTCTTCATGCATATGCCATTGTTCACGTTAAACGTATTCACATATTTGCTGGATTAACTTAATATTTCACAGGACCTTTTTTTTTTTTTTTTTTTTTTTTTTGTACGTCCTCCAGCGTTAAGTCATATCGGACGATAAATGGATGGGTGAAATGATGCTCAAATGAGCTCGGGGTCTATGGAGCTAGTCATCCGACATTCGTCTTTCAGGATAAGGGAAACCCCGGAAAAATCCTTACCAGGTAACTCAACCTGACCAAGATTTGAACTCGGGACCTCTTGAACGTGAGGCAGACATGCTTTCACCACGCTACCTAGACGAGCATTTCACAAGAAGCTGCTACTTCAGAAATATATTGTACACTGGTACTTTCGCTATATTCTGTACAAGGTAACTTGGAAACGATGTTTAAGCTACTGCCACCAAAAAATGAAATAAAAACGCTAGAAAACAAGCATTGTAGTCCAAAATATTCGTATAAAATTACAATGTTTTAGTATAAAAACGATTAAGCAAACAAGTAAAGGAAAACCATCTTCTGTTGTAAGTTTGTAATTTATTTTATATTTTGGACAAAATGAAACAAAGCAATAGTTAAACTGCGCTAATGAGAATATGGACAATTACTAATAATGTTAATGTTTAGCAATTCGGCCATATTTTGAAAAAAAAAAAATTGAAGAAACCCATTAATGCAGTCGTCAGAATTATGCTGACGAAGCAAAGCTGACAGAGGGTGAGGCTCTATTTGCTGGTTCCAATATAAACAGCACCAAATCATTATGGACCGTTTTCATTTATAAGTTTTTATGTGCTGATACGTACACTGATAGCTCCACTCCACTCTCACATAAATTAAAAACAAGTAAAAGTTACTTAAAAGATTCCGCATAGTGGCGAAGCTAAAAAAGAAATGAAATGTATTTAGGTCGAAATTGGAACATTATTCAAACATTATAGCGCTTAAACAGCTTTCTTTCTAATTTAGAATTTAAGATTTTTATCTCACTTAATAGTAAGCTGCGTGCAATGCTTTAGTGGTTAAAATTCTTCCTGAATTTATAAACGCGAAATGAACACATTCTAATCTGTTTACGAAACTAAATACATTGTACTAATTAACAAGCCCCATATAATGGAGATTTGGTTAGGTAAGTTACGCAGTTAAACTGTTAACTTTCTCGAATGCGATCATTCCACAAGGCTAGACATAGGGAAGCAGAACAATGGCGACCCAGGGCTGAGTGAAGAGCTAATGCGGGGCTTTACTTTCTTACTTGACGTACTGTAAATGCTGGAACACCCGAGTGACACTCTAGATCTAGCGCAGGGGTCCCCAAAACACAGAGCTGTATGAGGCTTGTAGTTAATTAGAATTAATTTTCTTCTTCTTCTTGTTCAGTACATTTTATATATTCCAATTTGTTAGTGATCCAAATTCTTGATCTATTCATCGTTTCTTTGACCTGACTTTCTTCAAGCAATGGATCAATTTTTATTCATCTCGCATCCAAAGGAACTGGATATTATTGCTTTCCACGATACCTAAGTATCTACCAGTCTCAGGAATTCTTAAGCAGTTGGCTTGAATTTAGATATATTTAAACAGTTTGTCCATCCAAACAACAAGGTCTAAATGATCACAGAGGTCAGGTAGACACTACCTGATTAGTGTTATTTAGAAACGCCAATATGTAGCATTGGCGATGGTGGTGGAGGTAATGTTTGAAGTGACTATGTAAAACCAGGTAACATTTCAACATTATTTCCTTTCCGTTTTATAATTAATGTTTTGAAATTCCTATGCCTCACTACGGCTCAGAACTTGGCTGCCAGTATATCCTGCTGCTAACTGGTGCTTCAGATAAGATTCAAATCTACATCCATATACAGCATCAGTGAATAAACAGTTAATAACATTAAATTAAGACCTGAAACTTTCCTGGCGACGAATATGCTTAAGTTTAAGGCAACCTGAGAAGTCTGGACTGGCAGAGCGTGTTTTGATAACGAACATCTTGGCAAAATGCATCGGTTACTGGAAGCGGAGAGTTAAGGAGGCTTTGGCCATTTCCTCCGAGAGGAGCACGCTTAATCGTGATGCTGGAGTTCTGTTCAGCTCCTCTTGGAAACTGGCCTTAAAATGGAAATCCGTCGATTTGAGGAGGACAGATCTATACAGCTGCATAATCAAGTTAAGAAGTCACGTTTCTTTCACCCAGTTAATTTTCTATACTCACGCCATCTCCTAATCTGGCATTTAATTTACTGAAAACAGTATTTTGTCCAGTATGTGAATATTTATAGTATTTACATTTGTTTTATATTTTTATTTATATTTGTGCTATATATCCAGTGATTCCGGTGATCATAGGAGAGAAGTTCGCTCCCGAAACCTTGATTTCTATTCGTCTTTTCTCCTAGCTTGCTTCCCTAGAAGAGCTTGAGCAATTAACGCAATTGCTTATGCTGATGCAAAATATTAACATTTAGAGACAAGACCATTATGAAGCAAACTAATAAAACAGTTAATTCCACAAAAGAGCAAGATTAGCAAACAACAACGTGCTTCATATTCAATCACTAATGAAAATATGAGAAAGGGTAATTGCAAATAAAAGTTTTATTTATAATGTGTATTAAATTCAAACAAACAACACAATTGTTTTGCAGTGAGCCAGAAAATAAAATATAAGTATCTGGTGAATAGCAAGAATCGCTACTGCTGTCGGCAAAGTGATGCAGGCAGAAAAAATCAGAGAAATTTCTAATTGGCTATATAACAACCTAAAGATAGTGGGGAAATGAGGGAATACTAAGAATCAACACCATTGAAGAAGAGATACAGGACCTATGGAGATCACATGAAGTACAGACGGGAATAGAGGTCCTCTTAAGTGTATTGAAGTAGTTTGTAAAATATTAAAAGTGGCGAAATAACCATACAGCATACGGAAAACAGGTTAATATACATTACTTTTACTACAAAAATCATAGTTACTAGAGTGCATACATACGCAAGTACACTTCAATTAGAGCGCCACTATTTGTTGCAAGATGACAAAGGAAATATGCAGTTGCATAATTAAAACAACACTAAATTTGCAGGGCTCAGCCTCGCTAGTAAATGTAGTTTGAAGCTGAGGATTATTTTTAACTCGCTGTACATTCATTCCTCACCCAGTTGTTTCATGACTGTTTATTTTGCAGTCGTCGAACACTCACATTCTGACTGACTTATACTGGGAGAAAAATCAAGATATTTTGAGAAAAATCAACAGTTTGGAAACATTTTCCATGGGGAAAATAGTTTGTTGTAGGCGGTATTTTTAAAACAATGTCACAGTCCTTTTTGTACGGTGAACTTAATATTTAACCGACTATTTTGAAGTCTCTCTCTCACACACAGACACACTGTAACTAAGTTATTATTTGGAGATGCTCTTTAAGTGCACTAATTATCAATTTCTATTTCTATATTGGGCGTCAAATACCAGGTAATTTTACTCCCATACTTCATGTTCTGGTTTTAGTACCGTTTAAGTATATCAGTCTATGACACGGGGTCATCGGTTTTACTTTCATTCTGAAGGAAGTCATATTAAGGAATTTACACCCGAAAATCTCATCGCCCTGCGTCTGGTTAAAACCGTGACCTCCGGAACTAGATACAAAAGATCGACTTAGACATACAATCACATCGTTTTTTTTCTAAAACTGCCCTTTTATATATTCAGAAAGTCCCATAATCTATATATTTTACTGGGATGCTATACTTTTTCATCTACTATAAACGTCTTAATGTAAAAATTGTGGTGGAAATACACCTGAGTAGGAACTGCAAAGCATGATATGTATCTAACGGTATATACACAATAGTACAAGTTTATCAAGCTCATAAAGTCATAAGCTGTGAATTAACTTCCAAACATATTAATGCTCTTTATTGGAACAACGATCGAAATTATTCCATATTTGTTTGTTTAGGTAATTCTCACCAGACTAATACAACGTAAACAAAGTTACAACTTTCTACTCAGAATGGGCTCTCAGTATTGCCAGGCGTACTTTTTAATTGAATACCGGTCGCTTGGGATATGAACACTAGCTTTCTAGTTCCAATCATCATCCTATAAGATGAAGTTTGAGAGAATTATGTTTGGTTGATTTTTGTGTCCACTTAGACTTTATTTATAGTTGGCCCAAAATTGACACAAAATATTAAAAATATGTGTGATCAACACAAAACTAAAACAATAATAAACAAAATGAAGGGTAAAATAATACAATTTAAATTTTAAGGCTTAGTATATTAAATCATATATACATAACGGAAAGACAAAATATTTTAAACCAATTATAATCCTCTCTCTGTTTCTGTCGTACTAGAAAAATGCTTGACACACGGTACAAATAATACTTTAATTTCACTTTACCCAAGGCGTTCACAGAACACAAAAAGCCACAAAACCTTGATATAAAACTAAAAATACATTATTTTACCTTGTTGTAAACAGTATATTTCAGTGAAGTCTCTTTTAAAGAAATGTTTACAATTAAATACAATTGAGATGTAAGCTTCGTGTTGTATTAATGTCCATAAAGAGAAACTGCTACAGTGCTCCACTTTCCTTCTTTTGTTAGCTATTTTAATGTTATTTGCATATCTTCTGTTTAAGATTAAAATTTATGAATTACATCGGACATTTCAATGTTTCTTGTAATCAGTTATGGTTTATACTATTTTATTTTAAATGTTATTTAACCCAAAAATTAACTACAAAGATTTTACTCGAGGTCCTAAGTACCTTGAAACATCTCTAAAACAACAACAAAGTTTCCATTTGCGTGTGTGTTTGTGTGTGCGTATGTTTATCTTTTATTAGAAATAAAATATATTACTTGCGTTTTCCAGGAATACCCTCTGAAGTAACTTTTATTGTGAATGAAAAGTTGGCAAAACATAAGAGAGAAATATGAAATAACTTTTTCATGAAGTCAAGCAGTTGTCAGACATTTCTTGTAACTGGTGTTAATTATAAAATTCTTTAAATATTACATACTCTCAAATAAGTGATTATTCTGTATCTTTCATCTCCCTCCTGGTCATACAAATAAAACAGAATATCAACTCGTCACATACTGACCAATCCATAAAACATTTTACTGTACGAAGCTGTTCTATCGCTATTTTACTTATATGGAAATATGTAATAAAACCATTTATACGAAAGGCTTATCTTGATTAAAATGAAGAGTTAATAGAATAGCCTTTATGAGAATTGTGAGGTGGAGAACGGGTAGAGAAAGTTATGCGAACGTAAAAGTTGGAAAATTGTTTACCTGAGTGTTTTGCGATTTCCTATTTAACACTTTACCTAATATTGTGTATTATTTACATGTAATTTGCAGGTACGCCCTGATAAGCCCTCAGCATTTTTCTCTCAGTTGTTTAAGGGAAAACACATAATATTTAAAGCTTCAACTTTTCTTACAACACTAAATTTATAGCTTGCCCTTGTTATATTTGATAATCACAAAATCACTCCCCTTCTATTCAGTTTTGATGTTAATTACATCTTAGAATGGTTCTTTATTTCCAGAATTTACTACAAAAAGGTACTTTATCTTTAAAATGAAAATTATTAAAACTTGTAAGTATATTTTATTTTTGGAAGCCATTCCACTGATTTGGTTCTCAGTGTCCCATTCTGTATTGGGTGTTATAGACAGCGAATTTTTTTGAAGGCCTCTGTATTAGGACCGCTACATTTACTTCCCTTCCGGAAGCTATGCTAAGGTTTTTATTACTCTGAAGTTGTACTAAATTATTGAACTAGTTTGTTAATAATCGTTTAAAACAAGAACGAAACGTGCAACGAAGAGGGAATTCAGAAGGAAGTAGGTGGGATACTTCACTCATTTCGATAAAGATAAACGAGGTTTCTGCATTTGTTAGTATTTAGTAAAAATTCCCTTTTAAGCATAAGCGTTTTCTGTGAACCACGTAGTAAATCATTCACCTTTTTTCTTCTCATGAGATAGAATATCACTTAGGAGTCGTGGTTTGGACAGTCCTGATCTGGAGAATGACGAATAGGGACGAATGTGACGCCTGGAACTTCACTCGAGGAAAAAGTGTTATTTTTGTGAGTGCTTGCTCTTCTGCGCTCACCCACGTCCGTAATGAGGAACCACTCTGCTTTGTTTTGTATTAATACCGCTACTTTGCGTGCCACTCCCTTTCTTTCCTCCTCCTCGTCCACGGTTCATTAATTAAAACTTTGCGAGCACGCTGCGGATGTCAGGTTGGGAAGTGAATGACAGGGTAAACTTTATACTGCCACTACGGTTTCCTTACAGAAGTTTACACGACTCTAAAATGTGAAAGAAACAGTAAACTAAACTGTAGTGTGTATACAGAGAATGCCGAACAGGCCCCGAACTTAGAAACCGCCTGCGGTATACTTGGTCATGGCAAGTTACTCAGTAGCTACTTTTCTCTCAGTTTTCTAGTAGATTTTTAATAATTAAACGAGTTTGTGGTAGTAAACACTGTCATGTAAATAAAGCTCAATTTTCTTTACCCGACTAGTCTATTCTATATACCATTTTGAATAAACATAGAAATGAGAGAATAAAAACAACAGGAGTCTATGTAAAATATAAAATGAATATTGATCCTGTTATACTAATGTTGTATATATCTGCTTAAGAATATCCATCTAAAATAATACAATAAAGCAGTAACAAAAAGGGACTTAACTGACCATTTGGATATTAGTGTCATTAAACACCAGAACAGGCCTAAATTAGTTCAATGCATCTTTCTGTATCTCTACGGTATATTAAAGTACACGATATAGTCATTTAAATGTGTACCTGAAAGGCTACATTGGATTGAATTCCTACTTCCTTCTGATTTTCCTCTTTTGTTCAACGTTTTTACTCTCTTTTTAATAAGATTTTATTTATGGTCACCTAACTACAAGGTTTTAGCGACTTTTACAATTAAGTATACAGAATAAACTTAAGAAATATTACAACAATAATTACAGCAGAATTAACAATAAGAGTGAAACAACATAAGATTTAAGGTATGAACAATAAACTTGATAGCTGAATCACAGTTACAGAAGAATTAATAATACTAATAAGAATGTACGAAGATAAGAATTACCAACTATGACAAACGAAATAATACAGCAATAATTACAACAAATTTAATAATAATTATAAATCAAGATGAGATTTAAGTAAAAGGGAGGTTAAGCACAATAACCATATTTACAGCAGAATCAGTAACAAAATTGCCATTAGGTGTATACCTTTCGTTAAGAGTAATAAGTTGTGATACATATTAAAGATATTATAATGTATTATAATAGTTTGTATGAAGAAGTATCTTTTAAACACTGTAATATCCTTGGCACCATGCTGGTTTCGTTAAGAGCTGTAGGACCTCCAGGAATTTGGTTCTGATGTCTCCATGTGTTGTACACACCGCAGCTTGAGATGATATGGCTGATTGTTAATCTTGTTTGACTTCTATCTCATTCCGGAGGGACTACTTTGGAGAGCAGGAAGCTGTATGAGTTTCCTGTGACCAATTCTGATCCTGGTGACGGTATTCTGATTTTTACGTTTTAGATTTTTAAGAGAGATTTTTCTCTCAGGGTTGGGTAATATATAATGCAGTTTACTGGTGAGGTTCTTGGACCATTGGTAAAACCATTTGACTTTTATTTTCCTGTATTTAATTTCCTGTATCTCCTGTATTTAATAAATGCGTTTATAATCAGAATACTTTTCTTGGATCTGTTTGAAGATTTCTTGAAAGATTATGCTATAGGTTTCACTTTTATTGTGCTCAAGCATATGGGTATTGACAATGGGTGAAGGAGGCTTCCAAGGAGCCTCGTCTAGCACATCTTGCCTCACAGTTATTTGGGGAGACTCCGATTCATATTCTTCCAGGCCTCTGAATATTCTTGTAGAGAAAGCAAGCCAACTGTGTTTCATTTCGTTTATTTGTGCTAGTTTTGGAAATATGTACTTGTACATGTGGAAGGCTCGGTTGGCAGCTATGTTTCACTCTTGTCTCAACAGATTAGTAACAAATTCGTATTCAATAATTTGGTAGAACGTTTCCATTAATTGGAAAGTATACATTATATACACATACAGAGTGTCCCAAATTAATGTATACACTCGTGGAACTGTTACTTCTCCGCAACGAAATGAGACAGGGATGCAGATTTGCTATGTGTGATCCACGAGACACTGGAAATGCATGGCAACACGCTCATAAGGTTTGTTTGTTTGTCTCATATCATATATTGTTGCGGAGAAATAACACGTCAAAGAGTGTATACATCAATTTGGGACACTATGTATATTCTACTTTCAAAACAACGTCGCATATGTGAACGTATGTGCGTAATCTAAGTACCGCGTGGATTCGGCACTGCGACCAGTCTTGATCTATATTGTACCTGTGCCCCACTGGGTCACCCGATTCAATGAGTCACGAAAGAGCAGAGAGAAGGGTCCCTACTATTTACACATTGGAATACTCCCTCGGCAGGTCAGGACAGCCGGCAGCCCACGCGCCATAGTTCGGAAAGGGCTCACCAGGTCCGGAAACCGTAAACCGACCTACCGGAGGAGGAAGTAGTTTTCCTCAGAATATATCATCCTGCCATGTAGCGACTATAACCCGCCGTCACTTCTACCCTGAGAGAAGAGAGATGGTGTGAAATGATAATGGAGATGAAAAGGAGGGACAGGAAATTCGGAGGATGTAATTAACCAACCCAGCATTCGTATGGCGAGCCGGGAAAACCCCCAAAAGTCCTTGGATCAGATAGATCAGCCATGGGAATTGAATTTGGACCTCCCCAATGCGGGGCGTAGACGAAACCGCTTGAGCGGTCACGCTCGGTAGGGCTAGATTACTATAGTTCGAAGTAATAACCAGACGTAAACGAGCGAGAGCACTCGTGGTACTTCTGACGTTACTAGAGGAACTTAGGGCCGAACTGCCAAGCCCCTCCCGTCGGGGAGTTTTTCGCATTGGGTTGGACTCGAGGGGCAGTGTGTTCCCGACACCCGCGTGAAATCTGGTACCTCCGGTCAGGCCTCGGCCGCCCGGACGGGGTAGAGGTTTGCCTCATAAGTCCCGGGTACTAGACTGCAGAGCTAAGTAGAAGGTGTACTAGATCACCAGGCGGCCTCATTGAGGTTTCCGGTAGTCTTCCTTGCGGGGTTGACGTGCGTAAGTGGCGTATCCACTTCCATACCGTCTTAACGTTTTTGTCAATGGGAGGTTTTTAGAAAATCAGATATTGCCCTCTGGAAAGAGCCCCGGAGTTTTCCATCACTCCCGGGTAGAAGGAGGCCATGTTCTTCGGACTTTTGGGTAGATCCTCTGCGAATAACTGTCGCAGGTAGTAGGATTCGAATCCGGAAAAACGTTGAGTTTGATCCCCATCATTTGTACACTCTGGTCTGCCATAGCTTTCTCCTTGTTACTTACGCGAACATTGGGTTCGCTCATTCTCATACCATTGCTTTTCTGTCCCATATTTCCTGTTTTGGGTAGATCCTCTGCGAATAACTGTCGCAGGTAGTAGGATTCGAATCCGGAAAAACGTTGAGTTTGATCCCCATCATTTGTACACTCTGGTCTGCCATAGCTTTCTCCTTGTTACTTACGCGAACATTGGGTTCGCTCATTCTCATACCATTGCTTTTCTGTCCCATATTTCCTGTCCAATAACCAAGTGTGGTTTATGGGCCAAATCTCCTCCGAACTAATCCAGTTATCCAGCTAGACATTCGTTTCTTAATATATTCTCCAACATACAATATTTTAGTCAGAATGATTATATACCTCTTTGATAAAATGAGCAGGTATGTCCACCTAAGAAGTAATATGTGGTGCATGAACTTACATGAAATTATAATGTATGAAGGAGTCATACACTGATTTACGCTGTTAACATCCACATACTAGAATAAAGTGCTTTTAGAATCGAATATTTCTGTTGATATAATGTTGATATTTCCATATGGAATGTTGAACTTATTTTTCAAATAGTGGAGATAGCAATACTGAGTATCCTCATATGGCAGCATGAATTATTTCCCAAGTATAGGCTTTCGTTTTTATCACTAATATACGCAAACCTTATTTAAATACAGGCTTACATTTATCCTAAAGTGTTTAAAAGCAAAATTTTGGTTGTGGAGACAGATGTGCGTGCAATTTTTAATATTATCTAACTGAAAACATTTCTGGCGAGTGTTCATAGGATCTTTGGAGGTAGATTCATGAAGCTGTGTAAGAATTATGTACCAAAGCTACCAACTCAATATAGTCTAATTCAATTTCTATATGCTCCTGTGATCATGTAATAAACAGATGTTGATCAATGGGTTTGCAAGCTTCCACGGCACTAACAGTTGTACATCAAGAGGCAATTCGTCTAAGTATGTCTGGTCAACAGATAGCAAGTCTGTAGACATTTCGCTAATCGTGTTTTCGCCTACATATATTATTTTAATTAAGAAGAAAATTTATACAAGAACTAATCATGAATACATAACATTTCGTCAATACATTAACGTGATTGCGAGTTCCATCTTGTACATGCTTCTAAAGACAAATGACGTACGTTGCTGTCAGGTCGAAGCCAGGCGTAACAAAACCACAGGATCTTGTCGTTTCTAGCTTTAACATGACGTTCGCCTTAGGTTGAACGTGTGCATATTAATCTGTTTCACTGAAATCTGTGGCAAGCTAGAACGATACTTTTCTAAACACATGGGAAGTGAGTACGAAGAAAGAGACATACTTCAATGGAAACATATTTTAATATAAAGATAAGACCTGAAGCTTTCCTGGCGACGAATATACTCAAGTTGTTCTCGGGAGGCAGGCAAGATAAAAAGACGATTAAAAATTGACGTTTCGGGAGTATGCATCTCTCCCACCATCAAGGTATTTATTAGGTGTTACAACCACAAATGAATCACTGGATATAACACAAATATAAACAAAGGCAAACACTATCAAAATTCGCATTACTTTACAAAAGACTGTTTTCAGTAAATTAAATGCCAGGTCAGGCGATGGCGTGAATATAGACAGTTAATTGGGTCAAAGAAACGTAACTACTTAACTTGATTATCCAGCTGTATAGCTCTGTGCTTCTTAAGTCGACGGATTTCCATGTTTAAGGCCGGCTTCCAAGAGGAGCTGAACTGAAATCCAGCATCACGATTAAGCGTGCTCCTCTCGTAGCAAATGTCCAAAGCCTCCTTAATTCTCCACTCCCACTAAATGTTGCATATTGCCAAGATGGTCATCTCCCGAATGTTGGCTCTGTGGTCGTTATTAAAACAATGCTCTGCTAGCCCAGACTTCTCAGGTTGCATTAAATGAATGCTCCGTTCATGTTCGTTTATTCTGGTGGAGTTGGTCCTCCCGATCTGTCCTAAATACCTGTCTTGCTACCCCAGAAGAAATTGAGCATATTTTAATGGTTTTTTTTTTTTTTCTGGAGACATATGTTTATAGACAATTTTTTGGAGGCATATTTTAACATATATAATGAGAATTGGTGCAATGTTTATACAAATGACTCCCGGTGCAAGTCTGACATAGAACAGAAGTATTGTATTCCACCCAAAATTCGGTACAAAATTTCAGTGGAAATATGTATATATATTTGAGGCATCCTGAATCGTTTCTCGCCGGAAAAGCATATTTGGTAACGAATATTAAATTGATATTCCAAGTTCAACGTCTACCAAATTAAGGATTTTTATAATGCATATTTTATTAAAATACTGCATTTTAAGGCATCATGAAATGCATGAACGAAATGCATTATTTTACTTTTCTTAAAATCGCTTTTGAAGTAATTTTCATATGAATGTTTTTATATAATGGGTAATATTCAAGAGATGTGAAGTTCTTCCACATTGTAAGAACGACTCCATGTCAAGTGAACTTTTTGTAGAGTTAACTTTTCTAGGATATTCGTTGTTACTGGTTTGAATTTTGTGCTTTCCTCAAGTGAAAAACCAATGTTTGTTACTTTATTCTTGGTAGCGCCAGAGAGTGAAAGGCACGCGAAACGTTCGGAAAGTGTAACAAATGTTTTGATGTCCACTCTGTGTGCATACGTCACCAATATGTTGTTTAGTCTTTGATGAATTGACTGAGGTTGCTACAGTGGTAAGCTGTGGTATCTTTTCATCAGAATATGCGTCAGTGCGTGTAAGATTAAACAACTCCATTTAAGTTGGATAATATGATAAGAGGCGACCGCTCCATGGCAGACTGTTAGACCGCTCGACTCTCCCCCAAGGCGGACCGGTTCGATTCCATGCAACCACAAAATGAGATTTGTGATGGACAACACGGCGCTGGGACGGGTTTTCCCCCGCCATCTCACTCCACCGGTGCTCTATCTTCATCTCATGTATCATCAGTGTCACCACCTGCGATGATGCATGTAGTAAAAGCGGACGTTAACACTACACATTTCATTTCATTAATGGAGACTAAAACTTAAGCTACTTAAAGTGAGTTGCCGACTATTTGAAGATAAACGGTTACTAGGGGTGGTGATTTTTCGGAAATGCGATATAGCGCGATAAAGTGCGAAATTGACTCAAAGTGCTATATAAATGCGAACTCGAAGATTTTCCCAAGTAATTATTTTTCCTCAATGCTCTTTCTTCTGGAAACTTTAACTGAAGAGTCTGCATAACCTTTGCATGTTTAGAAAGATTTAACGTAAGTGATCACTCTTATGGAATGTGGAAAGCAGCCCTTCCCGCTAAATAAGCTTATTGTTCCACGATTGCCCATATGAGTATGTTTGGAGCTGAAGCGAGCTCAGTTGTTTTACAAAAGAGACCCCTCTTATCACGCCTAATGACTGCCATTAATCTATCATCACAACCCAGTTAACGGAAAATTTCAATCCTTGTCTCTGAAAACCAATAGAAACCCTAATTTAAGGAATTGATAAAGACGTTTTAATTACTGTTAGAGCTCTTAGTTGCCAAAGTTTCGATTTCCATTGTTCTGTTTGGTTTTACGCGCAGCTTTTATTCATTCTCTGCGTAGGTCACGTCAGTAAGTGTGAAAATAACAATGAAACAGCAGGCAGAGACGGAAAATATGACAAATGAGTTTCTCCAAGTCGTTGGGAAGCTTTTCAATCTTGTCACTACTGGCAGAGTAACTCCAATATATTATACGATTTTAAGTGAAAGTAAATGTAAGATCCCATTTTTCGTGATGTTAAAATGCATAGTTCTGTTGAGGGATATGAATATCTTCATTCACAACTGATACAAACAATGCAGAATAATAAAGATGTAGACTGCCTGCAAATTCTGTTGGCTGTTAAGCTCAAATACCCAGAGTTTGTCCGAGCAGCTCTTGCAATGCATTTGGGATCCTACCAACAGCGTAGATGCTGAAAGACAGTTCAGTAAATATATTTTGATTGTGAGTGATAAGACTGAAATGACACAATAGAATGTTGAAATATGTTCAATGTTTTCATTCAACGGGATTACTGAATGATAAACTAGGCTAATTTAGTGCATTTCCTTTTTATTGTGTTATGCAATATGCTTTAGTCTGTATCACGTTAATCTGTATCTCTCTGTATTTCTTTAACCTGTATTAATGTGAAATAAATTGACACCTTATGCACCTTGAGACAACTCAGCGTAGTTAATAAACTCCATAAATGTGCTTTAAATTTCTTATATATACCCGCTTCGGTAGCGTAGAAGGTAACATGTCTGCCTCACGTTCAGGAAGTCTCGAGTTCGAATCTCGGTCAGGGTGAGTTACCTGGATAAGATTTTTTCAGGGGTTTTCCCTTATCCTGACAGACGAATGTCGGGTAGCTCTAAGCTCCATGGACCCTGGACACATTTGAGCTTCATTTCACCCATTTCATTCACCGTTCGATATGACTTAACGTTGGAGGATGTAAAATTACACAATATATATATAATATTAATTATTTAACAAAATTAACTCAAGCTTTTCTCAAAATGCTCTAAGCTCCATGGACCCTGGAGACATTTGAGCATCATTTCACCCATTTCATTCACCGTCCGATATGACTTAACGTTGGAGGATGTAAAATTACACAATATATATAATATTAATTATTTAACAAAATTAACTCAAGCTTTCTTCAAAATACTATAAAATGCTAAATTGTAAATGTTTAAATGCTACAAAATGCTAAATGTAAATATAAAAATTGTAAATCTCTTATTTCAAAATGCTAAATAAAACTAGCCCTAACAATTACAATGTTTCTGAATCTTAGGAAACTGTAGTTACATCCTCTAACTTACGATATACCAACAGTTTATTGCTTAAAATAGCTGTTACCATAGTAACAATGAATAATGTATGCTGTCATGAAACCCTAAAATGTTGAGCAGAAAGTTCACTATGGCAACATATGCATCGCTTGCACTCTTGAGTTGCTATGGACTGCCGATTTAGTTAGTTACTAACACTCCCCACATGGCAACCTTGGCCTTCGGGGTAACCTCACCCCACCAAGTGATGACCGGACCCATTTCTCAGGTGGAGGCACCCAGAGGGCGGTGTCCATTACCTCCGATGATAGGGTGATAGTGAAGATGGCGGTGAGGTGAGAGGACCGCCAACCCCAGAGCCGGGAATCGAACTCGGTACCCTTAGAACGGGAGCCGCGAACGAAACCACCGCGCTACCCCGGCGCCCTGGACTGCCGATTTTAGTTCGCAATAAAACACTTCTGTGATACTGAGATACTACAGGCTATCTGAATAAGGTAGCAGGTTCTTTCATCAACAAAGATCCCGGCTAGTTCTTTGCAATCACATCTAAGTTCTTACATCATATGTTACCAATGCTTGATCAGTATACGTCACTGAAATACTCTGTAGGCCGCGCCGAAGCTGAACTGTTACAGCGCTTGGCGCTCACCAAGGCGCACCAGGTTCGATACCAGGTGTCAGCAAAGTGAGATTTGTGGTGGACTACATGGCGCTGGTGTAGGCTTTCTCTGAAAACTCCGGTTTCCCCCGCCATCTCACTCTAGAGGTTCTTCATCTTCATTCCCGCCTTGGTAGCGTAGATGGTAGCGTGTCTGCCGCAACTTCAAAAAGTCCCGAGTTCGACTCGCGGCTAGAATGAGTTACCTGGATAACGTTTCTTCCGGGGTTTTCCCTTATCCTGAAAGACCAATGTCGGGTAACTCTAAGCTCCATGGACCCCGGACTCATTTGAGCATTGTTTGAGCCATTTCCTTCATCGTCCGATATGACTTACGTTGGAGGACGTAAATTACAAAAAAAGAACAAAAATACTCTGTGACATGCAAAATTCTAAGAACTCCTTTCTTTTTGTCTTTTTCAGAAACGGCCTACGCGTTTTTGATGTCCCTCGGTGAAATGTGAACGTGTTGAGTTTCGGTTCGGAGGACCTTAAGCTACGATTTCCTGTTGACTGGAACATCTGATTGCCCTAATTCTACTAACTTATACTATTCATTTTTCCTGAACATATTTTCCTTGCTAAGGTTCATGTGGTTTAACTTGAAACATAACCTACCTAGTGCTACCCCTCCCTGTGACAAGGGAGGGGTGAAACGCTTTGTAAACTCACTGACCTTGCCTAGCTTCCGTCGACAGCGACAGCTGCTGCAACCATTGCAGGACTTGTTTATTTACAAACAGTGCTTTATATTGACAGTGAAATATGGTATCGAAACCGGTATCGTACGAGATAAATAATAGAAACAAAGATAAATTTAAACTGTATACAATCGACTCCATAGCTGAAATAAATGGACATACTTTACCTCCAGATCATTATGATACGGATGCTCTCAAGCTAATATGGGCACAAATTAATGAAGGATATAGAAAATATGTACTGGGGAAAATACAAACTAATTGATATTTTGGACAGTTTCATCACAAATTTAAAAGAAAGTGACTCTCCAAAAAATCCCTAATGGGCGGTGTATCTATACTGCCGCCATCTACCAGTAGACTTTAGCTGCGCTTGAAAGTATTAAACGGATAGCTACAATATCTCGTGGAATTAATCGGAATATTGCATGGTATGATCCGATGTGGGATTAAACAGTCATGGGTTACCTAAGTGGACAGTAATGCGTTCTCTCTCTCCCTCTCTCTCTAATTCCCATGTTTCAAGATAAACCAAATTGTATCATCATCATCATCATCATCATCATCATCATCATCATCACGGTATAAGCCTTGTGGTGCGTTCCGACTTCAAGGAAATTGATCGGACCATCTCATTCGTGGCCTGCCAACATTTCTTCTACCTACAGGTTTATACTTGTATACTATTTGTGGTGTACGGTCTTCGGTCGGTATAACTATGCTACGATACTACTGCCATCTACCAGTAGTCTTTAAAGCGTGGCGCTTAAAGTATTAAAAGGGGTAGTTGCAATATAATCAGAGGGAGTCAATTGGAACGATACATAGAAGTGATGCGATGTGGAATCAGTCGGTCATGGGTTACCTACAACTGCGCGGGTAAGAGTGGGTTCTCTAACTCCCGTGTTTCAAAATAAACCAGACCAACGGTAATGTTTTCCCATTCTCTTATAAAAATGTAACTTGTATCTGTAATATTATGCATTGATTTTAGCATCTGTATATTTTTAATGTAATTATGTAATGCAATTATTGTTTCTCTAATTCCTAATCTATTCTAATCTATTGCCCTTTTTGTTGAATGCAATTATTCTCTCTTGCAATATTTGATCAAATTGTTAATAAATAGTGATGGTATCAGCATTAACCTCATATCTTACAACAAAATGAATAAGCCTTAATTGAAAAGTTTATCTACACCAAAAGAAGTACATTAATGAAGTAAGCATCGGAAAGAGCAGGTTGTAAAAGACCAGGTAAATAGATAAACAATTTCCAGTGCTCTGTAACTACATCTATAAATCTCAGGGAGTGTAGTGGGATTACAGAGCTAGCCAAAAACCCTTATGTCGCTTTATATACGTGATGTTATTGTTTTCCCCGTCTGAATCCTCGGTGACACTGATAAAAAGTACTGTCCCAGAAGACTGAAACATAATTATGCTCTAAAATTTACAGGTACGTTGATTCAAGAATCCAAAACAATTTGTGAGGATTCCCCAAGCGATTCAAATTGTTTATACAGGATTTTAATTATAAATGTTTTTAATTATGCATATACATATGTCTCAAAGGCATTTGAATACATTTAATTCCACAATTAGCTTCTTTTTTAACTTTCTTACTGCAGTAAATATATACATGTATATTAATTTCAATATCCTGTTTGAACATATTAATTACGAGGGCTATCCAGAAAGTAGATTACGTTTTCGTCTGTTTCCGCTAGGGGCGGGGCTAGCGCGGCCATCTTGGGGTCAGAGCATTGCGCAGCTCAGTCGGCATTTAGCCGTGCTAGTGAGAGGTTCGTGCTATGCTCCGTTCAGATACTGTGACGGTTTGAAATGTCTGCGTTAATTGAAAATCCCGCGAGCTGCGAGGTGCGTGCAGTAATAAGGTTTCTGACTGCAAAAAACTGTAAACCGATAGAAATCTATCGGCAGCTTTGTGAAGTGTATGGGGACAACATTATCACTGAAGGTGGAGTGCGTCAGTGGGTCATCAGATTTAAAAATGGCCGAACCAATGTTCACGACGAAGATGGAAGTGGGAGACCCAGCATAGTGACTGCCAAACTTGTCGAAAAAGTCGATGCTAAAGTCCGTGAAAATCGAAGGTTCACAATAACGGAACTTTCTTTGAGTTTTCCACAAATTTCGCGAAGTTTGTTGCACGAAATCATCAGCGAAAAGCTTGGTTACCACAAGTTTTGTGCAAGATGGATTCCAAAAATCTTGACAGAGGACCACAAAAATCAGCGAATGGCTGCAGCGTTGAACTTTTTGGACGTTTACCATAAGGATGGTGACTCTTTACTCGATCGCATCATTACTGGTGACGAAAAATGGGTGAAACACGTGAACTGTGAAACGAAATTGCAATCAATGCAGTGGGGGCACACAAGTTCTCCCCAAAAACCCAAGAAATGCATGCAAACAATGTCGGCAAGGAAGATGATGGCGACTGTTTTTTGGGACAGAAAAGGTGTGATTTTGGTGGACTTCCTGGAAAGAGGCACTACAATAAACTCTCAAAGGTATTGCCAAACTCTCCAAAAACTCAGAAGAGCCATTCAAAACAAGCGCAGAGGAATGTTGAGCTCTAAGATGTTGATTCACGACAACGCCCGGCCCCACACGGCAAATGTCACTCGTGAAGTTCTTGAATCTTTTAAGTGGGAGTTGTTTCCTCATCCGCCGTACAGTCCCGACCTGGCACCGAGCGACTTCCACCTATTCCCAGCAATGAAGAAGTGGCTGGCTATGCAGCGTTTTGATGACGACGCACAGCTGCAAGAAGAGGTAACGAAGTGGTTGAAGGCGCAGGCGGCCGAATTTTTCGACGAAGGAATTTCCAAGCTCGTACATCGCTACGATAAATGCCTTAATTTGAATGGTGACTATGTCGAAAAGTAGTTTTTGAGTGTGGCTTTCATCTGTATATAATAAAATTTGTTTCCTATACTTTGTTTACTTTTTATTCCAAAACGTAATCTACTTTCTGGATAGCCCTCGTAATAATCCCATGGCGTCTCCCCTATGTGCCTGGGCGACCAATACCGTCCTCCTGTCGCTGTCAAGCTGCACGGAGGAGCACAGATGAGGGCGGAAGTCAGCGAGCCAACTCAAGCCCACGTAAAATAAATAGAAGATGGCACGACTGGATGATTACTTCGTTTTCACGGGTTTTGCGTCATTTCTTATGAAACATAAACAGTATATATTTTTATAATATAAAGCGGAATGAAATACTATTTTCCATTGATAACTTTTGCTACAATAACAAAATACGCTATTGATACATTTAAAAGCTTGGATAAAGGTTATTTGTTGCTTTAAACTCACCACCGACAGTATAGGTTGAATTATGCAGGACTAAGCTTATTGAATTTGAGGTAAAGTTTGATACTCACCTGCATGTTTCGGAGTTCAATTTCGGCTGCCACTCTCCCTGAGCTTGGGTTTTCTCAAGGTTTTCTTGGTCAGCAGGAGGGCTTCTTTCCTTATTGTAACGATTTTCGTTATCTCATTCCCTTTCATACCTTTAGATTACATCCGTAAAGTCCATGCCATAGTGTAATATTCATTTTACTTTGAGGCGACTCTTGCTTATAGGCCTGAGGGGGGATGGAGGCAGAGCAGATGATTGGCTAAGATCCATGATGTCATTCTTGGAGCATCTTTTTACTGAATTCGTAGTTAGGTGTTGGTAAATCTGAAAATAAAATGCCTTGTACAAGAAGGAGACAAAGATTCTTTCCAGCTGTAGCATCGTGGCTTCACCAGAGACTTCATGGAAATGGTTTAAGCATGTTTTTACGTTTCGCTGTTTGAGGTAGTGCCGGATCGACGGTGCGGATGCTTGCTCCAAGAAAAGTGTATTCCCCACTGATACCTACCAGAAGTCTAGTTGTTTGTATGGGTCGTCAATCGCTCCATATTGGGCTGGTTCCTTGAGTAGGACTTCAGTATTACGTTGCATCTCTGTGGTCTCTCTCGTTTTAATTTCTTGCTTTATTTTCTCTTAGGGATGTGCCATGTCTTTATAAGAATATTTAATTTGTTTCTTTGTACAGTGGGAGGCTTTAAATGGGTCTGGGAAACTATAGTATGGATGTCTGATAATTTAAATACAATTTTAACCAAACTGACAATTCTTTATTGATTATTTAAAATCCTTGATTTTTACAATATATAAATATCTTTGATTCTATGATTTACATAATTTGGGTTTTGAGCATCAGAAAAATATCCTTGGACTAGTAAACAACTTTTTTATAGACAATGAAATATATTTGCCTCAACTTTCTGCTTAAGTCCATAATTTTACTTCGTAATATGAGATGAGTTTTACCATACTGGCGTGGCCTGGTGTGCGTAGCCTGGTCTTGCAGGATCGTCCCATGTTGACTCGGAGAAAACTCACTTTCCACTGTTTTTGTTTTTGTTTTGTCTTTTGTTTGTTTGTTAAGGGGCGGCCTCGCACCCGCCGCCCCCAGTGACGATTGTCCGCCTGGAGGCTACATCGTCTCCCCATGCACATGCGGATAGTAACCTAACATGCAACTATGGGAAGGGTGCTATAATGTTATTAATCGTGCAAATGCATGCACCCCGGTTAGTATCGGTTAATTCTACTCTTGCTAGCATGGGGACCATGCTGGCGTGTCGGGCGCTAGCCATGACAGAGCCCTGACTGACGACCGTGGTTAGTACGTGCAGCATGCCTAGGGGGTTAGTATAAAGGTTGCAGTAAGAGCTATGGCTTAAAATTAAATGAGATGAAGGTGAAATGGAAACGAATTGGATATGTGGTACCTGGGAATCCTCCTTTTATTCCAGCCAAGGTGCGCGAGGGCTTCTTGGAGATGGGGTGACAGAAGATTAGATGTATACTTGCAGCGCTGCTCAAACAATGCGCAAGGACATCTAGCGTCTAAAGCCCAAACTCCTTGGTCCTATATTTTTTTCAATTTACGTCCGCCCCATCGTTAAGTTATATCGGACGGTGAATGAATTGGGTGAAATGATGCTCAAATGAGTCCAGGGTCCATGGAGCTTAGAGTTACCCGACATTCCTCTTGAAGGATACGGAAAACCCCGGAAAACAGTTTATGTAGGTAACTCACCTCGACCGATATTCGAACTCGGGACCTCTTGAACGTGAGGCAGACATGCTACCATTTATGCTACCGAGGCGGGTGTCCTATAGTTGTGGATAACTTAGTCGTAATAACTTCTAGGTGATGTTTGAACTTGGCGCAGGGATCGGTTGCTACAATATATCTGTTTACTCACGCGTGCTTAATATAATAACTTAGGTCTCTTTATAGAGAATATAAAACATTTAAGTAACTTTGTGTAGTGAGAGAAATTATAACACACTATGTTTGAGGATCACTGTAACTAGAAAGAATTAGTGAAAACAAAATAGTTTTTCTTCGAACATTAATATACACAGCGGATATAAAAATTAATTAAATTGAACTTTTTACCTCAGCATTTACCTTCTCTTTACAATTTTTAAAACAATTTTGTAAGTTCTCATTGCAAATTTTCATCAAACCTTTATATAATTTCAGAGCAATGTGTACTCCCGATTACGAGTATCTAGATAATAGTATGTAACAGTTTGTATAACTTGTTTAACGTTGAAATGTTATAACTAATTTCATTTTCTGGGTATATTATATCTTTGTAATTGTTTGGAACCTTTTAAAATCATAATAATAAATTATATCTCTTGATAACCATACCGTTATGCAATATTAGAACTGCTCACCTTAGGGCACAATACAATTATTCTCTTAGCATGACTAAATCACTAATATTTTTATAAATAGGCTCCATCACTAATATTATCATTAAGAACAAACCAGCATCACATAGAATAAATTTGTGATAACTTTTCCTATACTAATGAATTGAACCAATGAAGCAATTTTAAGGAGCTTAAATGGGGAAAATTGCCAAAAAGTGGCATTTTATTGAACGTTATGCATATTAGAAATTGGAATTTCGCTTTGATTTAAGATATATATTATCAATAAGGGAGTAATTCTTACATTTTAAATGTATTTTTAATGTGGTGTTACATCTGGCATTTTGAATTTCAAAATTTGCCCACCGAAGCCGAGATATATACCTCGGTACATTTACGTATACATTGAAGGCAGAATGTGTTGCGCACTACCCACAACTTTAATACCGACATTTCTCAGGAAGCACAGATTTTGAGACTCTTAGACACCAAAATTAGTACTTCCAGAAGAAAGGTTTGCGCATCTCTACGTATGTGAGGGCGAACAACATAACTCAAGCACATAAAGTACATTAAATTCCAAACCTGGTATTTAATCTGGAATCGCTCGCGTCATTTGTCACGCGATCACTCCCTTGTTAGAACATTTTCTAATATGATGAGTTTCGCAATGATGTCATTGTTTTAATATATACCATTATAGCTATCATATGAATTGAATGAGCAGTATTGTATGTTTAAACTCTTATGAAACAAGCATTTATGTATAAAATTATGCGCCACAAGGAACATTAAAGAAGTTTAAAATTTCTTCAAAATCTAATGGAGTCTCGCATAGTACATAACACTGAGCCATGGTTTGTGTATGCCAAATGAGAGCAATTTACATGATCAACAGTACAGAATTGTCTTTGCATTTTTGCTACACCTTTTGCACCTGGAAGCTGAGTTATAATATTTTGACATGCAATTTTTGTCGGAGGAGCTTTGCTCTTAAACCATTTTTTTTCCATTTCTACCCTCATACACTTCGCGGTTTCCTAGTTTGGATTTGAAAGACCGACACTATCAGAGTCGCTGTCAGATTGTTCTATTGTAGTATCAAGATGCTCGTGTTCAGATTGAGCATTAGATTTTGAGTCGATCAACACTTCTTCTTAATTGGAAAATAATTTCAATTTTATCATTAACAGTGATATACCTCTATTTTGATTTCAATTAATTTAATACATAAGGCTATATTAAATACCTTTCTATAAGAATTAAAGACGATATTCCTTATTTATAACTTTGAAGGATATTAGTTTAATTTAACTTCCTCTATGTGCATATTCTTCCTCAAACTACTTGAGACGCTGTTCTACTGTAGCCATGTTGATAACCTGAAAAACAGGCATTATGAAGGCAATTGTGGAAAAGAACAAAACAGAAACGTAATAATTTGTGGTGCTTCCGCTTACCTTTCTCATAGACAAGGAAGTTGATGTTGGACATATTTACAAATAAACATAAGTGATTCAGAATAAACTTCTATGTGTTACCGTTAATTGAACAGTTGTCGGTTTCACTTCTACTACTGCCACCGAGGAAAGCAAATCTTAGTGCCTGATATACTTGCCTCATGTCACGTACAGAACGGTGTTACGCGTTAACTCAGACATAATCTAACAATGCACATAGATTTGAATAATACCACTCTCAACATTTTTTGTTTATCTGTTTCAAATGGGATGATGTTGTCCTTGAATGCTGCTAGGTGAGCAACCAATTGGAGTCCTGCGGTGTTGTATTGCACTCCCCCTAAGTGGTGTGTGACGAGCGCCAAGCTAATAAATCTCTAATATATACATCCGCGCTAAGACAAAAATTCAGATTTTGTAAAAACTAATCCATGAGGAAGGTAGAAAGTAATGTATTTAATATAACCGTAAAATCTCCATATTTTTAGCTCATACAGTATTCCTAATACAAATAAAGTACTATGATAACAATGCATCGCGTTGCGGCAAATCCGTATACCATCGTTAAATTAATTGGGTTATGTTATCCTCAGGTGAATGGTTGTTGGAAATGGATTTTTTGTGGTTGTTGTCGTATGAATAATACTTTGTTTGTTGTAAAATTATTTGGTTTAATTCTTGAATCTATGTTTATCGACTTGGATCGGTGACCACCTTTCAGACTTCGAAATCTTCGCTTCCCCTTCTTAATGTACATGAACATGTTCTTCCTGTCGTAGTATCAAATTGTAAGTAAAGTTTTATTATTTCACTATTCAGTTCGAACATTATTCTGATCCCCTCTCTAACTTTATCACGTGACCAAACTAGCTCACCCTTCTCAAATGTTACATTATTATTGGTTTCTCATTTTATTCCGAATTTTTGCATTGGTTTGCAAAACTTATATGACTCACTGACGTTCGCCCACCCTGAGTTTGGGAACGCCTACCCTGAGTTGTTTGTAACGGTATACATCGTTATCAAATCAGCGAAGGAAATCTCTTTAGCGTTCATGCTCAGCTGCATTTTGAAAGTCCTTTGTCCCAAAATATTCCTGGCTGAAATAATACAATAGTTTTCAGACATTGAACTTTTACTAGCCCAAAGAAGGTAACGGTCCTCCTTTCCTGTCTCTGCGACGTGTACAGATTTTTACAAGAATATTTATCTTTCTTGCCTAGATGCTAGTATATATGTTATATTAAATTATATTCTTCCCTTCTTATTATTTAAGTCAAATGCTATTTTAATCATTCTAATTTCATATTATTATAAAAAGATTATTATACTAGTTTAGCAAAGCATTTCTATTAATTTATCTTTTCTTTTAATTATTTGACTTCGATTAATTCGCCGCCTCCTAAACGCTGCCTGATACTGCGGTTACAGCGTCGTTAGCAGAGTAATGAATAGCATTATTAGTGGGAATGTATGAGTGTACGTATATTTGTAATTACTCAGAACTGAAACGTAAATGCTTTACATGACATGATAAAAAGTTTGCTTTGAATAAGCCAACATGTTCGTTAAATTCGAACGAGACAAAACAATACACTTCCTACTGGCCTAGCAGAACGTGTCTGGACACATATCTTTGATTATGAATGGTTTCGTAATCTCTATTTATTCTAGAGAGTTCAGAGCAGTATTATTCAATTATTCATCCGTTTAAAACCCAGGGAAAGTGTATCAGCTTGATCAGCTTGCAATTGAAATGAGACATGAGGTATTATAAACCACCTTCCCACTTACTACCGCCAGAACAATCCAATTGAGTTAATGTGGGCTCAAATAATGTGCAAACAGAAATAATACTTTTAAACTGACTGAAGTTGAACGGCTTATTCACGAAGAAATTGACAAGGAACACAACAAGGCTGGGAAAACTGCGTGAGGCATCAGATAAACTACAATAAGACAACTGTTTGAAAGAAATAGTACGTGACGGGATTTTGGAACCTATCATAATAAATTTGCAATACTCAGACGATGAAGACAATGACAATGAAGAATTATATCTTCACAGGTATATGAATGCACCGCTGGCATTTTCGTTGGATTAGAAAAATAAGTAATTGATAAACTATATTTGTTTTAAACTATATACTTAAAACAGGTGTGTAATATACGAATATCCATGTTATAATAGTGATTTCAACCACTGCATTATTATAAAACTTTGGAAAATTCAGTTTGTTTTCCCTTACGTCTAGCGCCAAGAAAACTCGCAAGTGAGAGAGATAGAGAGTGAGGGGGAAATATTAAAAGATTGGGGGTAACGAGGTGGCAACGCTGAAGGCTCTAACGGATCTGACTCGCTACAGGCGAGAACTCTTCCCATTTGAAACACATAATAGTATTTATACACTTACAGAATTCCACTTGCATGATATTTAGAGATGTCAACTAAGGCATTGCTAGCTCTTGTCTATTTAAACAACACACACATGCACGCACACACATATACATACACACAAATAAGTAAAATAAGATAAATAATAAATAAACAAGCGATTCAACTTTAAGAAGATTGCTTAATTAACAAAATAATATATTCCCTAGGAAACACTTATTTCATCCTACAGACAAGTGAACTTTAAAACTGTTCATATACGTTTAATAGAAGTTTTATGTACGGTGTGTTATAATTTTTAAACAATGCTAATTAATTTGGCAAATTTAATATTCTGGTATAAAGCTTTCAATCAATCCTGAAATTGAATGCTGCCAACGTGTATAGAAATCTGTAAGAATGTTACATAATAGATTTGTATAGTACTTTAACATCGATTGAGTCTTATTGTACTAAGGAGGCAATGATAGTATGAGTAAACGTGACCCATGGCGTAACAGTCCAAAATGGGCCTGAACCCGACAACCCGACTGCCGGCCTTACGCCCACATACATAAGATAGAGGTAGGCGATCATCCAACCGATACGGAGAGGAGATGTGATCAGAATGTCGGCACCACCAGCCGGAAAGTTGGCTTTCTAGACCAGGGTTACCTATCTGGCGTAACTCATCAATTTCCTCACGATGCTAAGTGAGCACCGGTCCTATACCTGGGACTTAACTCCACACCCATGAGGAGTGGGATTGATCTTGGACGCATCCCAGGTGCACGCAACCAAAGCACAACGTTTAATGCCCGCTACACCACGGCTAAGGGGGACAGTATGAGTCATCATCAACTTGACACGGTTTAAGCCATCAAGGCTAGTTCCCATTAAAAAGTGTTGTACCCATCTTTTTCTTGATCTGCCAATATTTTATACCTAAAACTAGTTTTGGAATGCGGCTATCATTTATTCTGTCGACATGCTCCTTCCAGTTATTTATCCATTTTTTTCTATCTGTTAGCTTAACAATATTAAATTATTTTCGAATTTCCTCACTTCTTTGAGAAGATTATACCCTGCTACATTTCTTAAAAGCTTCGTTTTCGCTGTTTCAATCATTTGTTCTTTTTTAAAGTCCAAACTTCATTACCGCATAATAATATAGGAACCGTCATTACTTCATAAAACTTTAATTTAATCTATCTTCTCGTATTTTTATGGTGCCACATATAAAGTTAAATTTATTGATCTTATTTAAAATCACTATTTTTAAAATAAGAGATATTGTGACAAAGATAATTATGGCGGTTGACTTGAGAGTGTATGACAGGCTAAATTTTTAAACATGTGTTACCAGACATTTCAAAGGTTCTATTTACAGAAACTACATTCCAAATCAGAACCTTCGGGTTGCTATATAAACACTACCCTACAAAGGAGGACTACAGAATGATAAAGGATCAGGTAATTACTAATCACTCATTTAACATTCGCCATAAAAGTTTAGAGACAGTTTATCGCAAAGCAGGATCTATTGCTTAATCGTGTTTTTAAACCTATGGAAATCTGAAATAGAACATTATAAATAAATTCTGTATTATTAAATTCTTTCTAACAAATACTGCAGTAAAATCATGCTTCTTATCCATCCGTTGACAATTTCACGTTTTGAAGCGAATCTCAGGACTGCTATGTTTGTTGCAATGTTTGTTATTTTTTCAGTAAAATTCACTTGCTTTAATTAAGGTTTCGCCATTAGAGTCGGCGTTGAGACTAATAACACGGTCTGCGTGTACAAGTTACCATTGTGGAGTTTGCTTTGTTAAAGTGAAAATTATGGTAGCAAATGAATGTGTATGGAGTATGGAAGGACAATGGGGCATTAAAAGTCATGGAAGCTAATGTAATCTGTAATGCTGTGAACAACATTTCTGTTTTAGTAGTTAACTTTCAGACATGCTACAACTTTAATGATTTAGCTACTGATAGTTGTTATAAACTAGGAGGTTCCGAGTTCAAATCCTCAGTCCTGAGAAACCTGCGGCTTCACCTGAGTTACATTACCAGCGCAGGATACTTTATCTAGTACTCGCTGTAATATCCTTCCAGTCACAGTCAATACCTAAGGAGATGGGTCTACGGTAGTGTGTGAGACTCCTACTGATGGGCAAGCTAGAGGAATGTGCAACGTAATAGCTTTTGCTGTCTCCTCGGGGTGTATGCTCGCCTTCCGAGAATGACAAGGATGGAAGGCTCGTTTAAAATATACAAGTGTTGTCACATAGCTCACCTATACATAATACCTATCGCTGCAACAAATATTAGATCTGGCAACAAGGGTGACTCATATGCACTCTCATTCACACATTTCCTAGTAAACAGATCCACTACCGGAACAAATTAACAATTCAAACTCCTCTGCCCTTCATAACCCTCTAATCTTGTAAAGTACTACTTAAGATTCCTGTCGGACAAGTATCTTTCAGCATGTTTTTATTCCTGTTTCCCGGGTCGTAGACGAATGCTGGGGAAGTTCCTCTTCGGTCACGGGAGACAGGAGCATGCCCTTTCCCCCTGACGTGTATTGGTTGGCTGCTTCCCAAGTCCACAAGGGCTTACGAGAAACCACGGTGGATGTGGATGACGAAAAGACTTGGCAGTCTGTCTTCAGATGTTCATCAGGAATCCGCTTGCGACTCTGGGAAGCGAAGGCTATAGGGGCGACCAGATACCGAGCAGGATCTGCGACAGCGACTGTTTCAATATGGTGTCAATCTGTATGCCAGCTAGCTCTGCCGAAGCCACTCGCAACCCTAGGAACTTGTGCCAGTTAAGGTAGCTTCCGAGGGGGCCCTAGAAGTCCAATGAAATCAAGAAGAAATTCTGTCTCCGCGCAGTTGCAAACCACCTTGTCCTCCATTCCGAAACAGATGGGGACAGGAAATGGACAGAAATTTCTGGTAAAAGACGAAACCCCTAGTATTCGTTTATAAACTCCCAGAAAACTATTACAAATTCGGAAAAGAAAACATGTTCGGAACTTGTTCATAACATTTAATTGTACTCAAACTTATGTCTTCTCCTGATACTTATGCCAGTCTAGCTCCTATGTTTTCATTTGTGAATTGTTCATTTAAGCAGAAAACAGCTAACAGATAACCTCGATTAGTAGATATTTATTTTACCCAATCTTTTCTTAAACATATCTGTCATGAAAATTATAAATATTCACCAATATTGTTTAATTAAATTAAAACTTCTCATAAAGCATCCATTCATATTATTTAGGTATATGTATAAAATTTAGTTCTGAAAATAATTCTTCTGCATACATTTTCGCTATTGGTTGTCTTACATGTAGAAGGGAGTTGCATAACTTAGTGTTTATAAAGTTCATATAGCTGTCACGTTTTGTATGGATGCACTAAAATAATGCCCCTATGTCCAGTTTATTCCCGTAATATGCGGCCTTTTAATCGCATTGTGTGCAAGTTAGTGCTGAAACATGAAGCTATCATTTAACGCATCACACTGTTTGTCACTTTTTTGTGGATGTGTTTCGTTTCAGAGTGAAATGCTCTTACTACAATGGAATTTGTGTTTTGCCTCCCCATTAACGAACGATTTGGACTATAATGACGCTGTCTACATTTATGTAGGTACACCGCAAATATTTTTGTTTGAAGCGCTGTGCGAGGAGGGAGCTTATTTTCATTTATGTTGTCTAAACGACGATCAATAGAGATCTGAAACCCTGAGTGTTTTAACGTGCATTATCAGCCGTTACGAAAATTGCTAACTCTGCGAAGAAATGTTAGGTGTAGATCTTGTAGATATCTACATACGTATTCATGTTATAAATTCTTTTCGTTTGACTCCCAATTCTTTCTGACTCCCAATTAAATGATATAAAATTTCCAAATGATATACATTGTAGTTTTATTATCTTAGTTTTATAATTACTTTAGAAATTTAAATGTGGTAAAGGCACAAAACATTCCTCCTTTGTAATTTAAACAAAAATTAAGAAATACTTGTATTGAAGTTGTATTGTAGTTTTTTCGGGAATATCTCTGAAGAAAGAAGATTTTAGATAAAGAGATTGTTTTCTTACACACTCAATTATTTGGAGTACGCATCTTTAATGATTTCTAAGAAATCTACATCTCAAGTATAATAAGTGAAATCAAGATAATGAAAAAGAACGAAAAATTTATAGTGGGCGTGGTCATTCGCTGTCATATTTGTATTTGTAATTTAAAGGACTAAATGTGTGAATAAACCAAATTGTATAAATTGGTTATATACTGTGCCGAATGCAGAAAATAATTTTCTTTCGCCACAGCAGAATGGAGGTGGATATAAACAAATCTCTCTTGGGGAAATGACCCTTCGGCGAGAACTCATGCGACTGTATTAACAGTTTGAACTGATACCATATAAAATGAAAGGCTGGATTCAGTAGTGTTATGCGTCAATCAGAAAAGATGACTAACTTTATGGAATGTTTTTCTTTTAACACTGTTTATTTTTGGTACTTTTCCATTTGAAATTGGTAAGTTTATATTTTCTTCAGCCTTCAGGGGAAAGAAAGAAAGCAAATACAAATATTGATGTGCTTTCATTACACCTTTTTCGTTAGTCTGGAAGCTACTAAGGTAAATACTGTAAACTTTTGATTCTCTTTCTCTCTGCCATTTCCCCCCTTCTCCAGAAGAGCGCAATCAAAGTGTTTGTGTTCATTAAATGAATTCATTGAAAGTCTTTAGCGCTGCGTTTTAGAACGCCGATTTTCTTAATTACACTCTTCTCAAGACTTTACCTACTCTCTCTCCCATTTTTGCTTAGTTGCATTACCTTTCCCGAAACTGAGAGTTTGCTAAGAGTATCCAAATTCTCTTAATGGAGTTGAACAAGACAGCATTTCATTCCTACACAGAATATTCTCTTCGTGTAGAAATTAGGTGGAATGATATGGCTAAACGCACAAGGGAGCAGGAATTCTTCTGCCTCGTATTTATAATGGCATGTCTTACCTCATAAAATGAGTACAGTTGTAATGAATTATCTGTCTGTCTCATTGTAATGTTTGAATCAGACACTCTTATAATGTACTTTTGTCGAAACCGGATCACTACAACATTACATATAATACTAATCCCAACGTGATACGGAAGAGAGACGGCGAACCCTACTGTCCGCCGAGCTATGACGCACTCGTGGGACGAAAAGTAAAACCTCTCTATAAGGTGTACGATATTATTATTTGTCTCAACCTAGTTTAATCCTGCTGTAAACATTTGGGCGGAAGTAGACACGAGACAGACATTGGAATAGAAAATGGTAAAGATGTTGATTGATTTAGCGAAGTTAATGGACGTTTTCTTTTATTTGTATGCGTACGTTAAACCCCTCCTATAAGTAGTTTTCTGATCACTGCTCTGTGCGAGCTAATTTCGGAAAGAGAAAAGTATGTCGAAGTTTCGACTCTTATAAATGTATAAATCTCCCATTTTAACTTTCTGCTTCACATACCACATAGTTGTGTTCTGTATACTTTATACAGATTAGACAGAACACTGGTTAAACTATAAACATTATTAACTTAAGTTAAATTAAGCTGAATTTATTTAACAATTGATTTTTTTTCCTTATTTTCTCAAGTGGAGAAAAAATCCATTTATGGACTAACCCCGACTGTACTGGGATGGTACAGTCGGGAGTGTGAGCTTCACCCGAAGTTACTACCCACTGAAAAACCTCCACCAGAGAGTAGTCAGGAGAGGAATTCCAGCAGTATCGCTATAAGCACCTGCGGATTCATGGAGAGCGTGTACAGGTTGGCCGTATGGTCCAACCGAGGTAAAGTTGGGTGCTAGGACATAAGCATGGCCGAAGCCCTGAATATGCCCTCGCGGATTCATGGTGAGGGATGTAATGGGGTATAGTGACATTTCCAACAGGAAACGCCGTCCTAACGTAGTGGTCGCATCCTCAATGATAGAGGAGGTAGTCATGTGTAAGTTATAGTACTTTTAGTTCTTAGTTAATGTCTGTCCACCCTTAAGATGGTAGAACGTGTCATTAATGCTAGTGGTGGGCGTTAGAATAGCGTTAGTCATGCATTATCGTTACAAGTAAAATTAGTGTGCACATATGTATGACTGTTACTACTGCACATAAGCTGCGTCTAGTATGAGGTTAATTCTAAGTTGAATTTGTTCGCATAAGATTGATCATAACCATTATTTGTAGCGATGTGTCGTGTAAGTGTAAGGGGAGGGGATTGCCTCCCAGCCAGAGCCGCCTTGACTGATAGCAAGGACTTTGTGGACTGCCAAATGTCAAGGTGTAGTGTATAGTCATGGGTAATCTTACTTCTTCTATGGAAGTCCTACGAGAGTGTTTAGATACTCTTGGATGTCTATTTCTGGGTCTGCCATTCCTATGGTCCTATCAAATATGGAAAGCGGTCTTTTATGTTTATTGTATTCGGTTTCGTAAGTGCCTAGTTGCTGTATTAGAGCATTAGTGTTTTTATCGTTGGCGCTTATATACGTTGAAGCTGAGTCTTTTGATAAATTCCTCAATTGAGTGCAGTTTTAATTCGTTTTGCAACAGATTTGCCGGTGTTACCGGTGGTTGCTTTGCAATTATTCTGATTATTCGGATTTTAGCGTTTGTAATTTTTGTAAACGAGTTTTTGCAGCATATCTCCACACGGGGGCTGTATACGTGATAATAGGTCTTAGCAGTGTCTTATATAGGGTAAGGCCCATATGTACTTTAAGTTGGCTGTTTATATTAAATATTGGAAATAATTTATTTGGCTGGCCATTGGCCTTGGCTCTGATCGTAGTAATATGTTTGCCCCAGGTGAGTCCCTGGTCCATTACAAGACGGACACTGCTAGTATACAATATTTTTGCATTCCTATGCTAGAAAGATCTCTCACAACGTGGTCTGTATCGAGTTGAATGCTGATTAAGATATTGTTTATAATGTGGAATTGCTTCTTATATTTATACCTCACAAGCCCAAGAACACTTATGTATATGCAATTTAAAATAAGTAAGCATGGAGCAGGCCGGTGCTTCAGCTGAAATGAGACACAATCGAGGTAAGCCTTTAAAAAGTGGCGAGGGGCGAATGGTCGCGCATTGTTTCGCGGTGCTTAAACTAGCCTGAGATAGACTACAGAAAGCATATGAGGCGGAGCTAGGGAGGGCTTGCCTAGAGCGACTGCCCTACCATAGGCGTTCAGCGCTGCCTTGTTCGGAACGCACAGTACAAGTATGAGCAACAGAGATTTCTTTTGTCCGTGCGCCCAAAATTACTACTGGAAATTCGAAATTGTAATACGCCTTGGTATATACGGCAAGAATTTTTAGTCAGCCTGTACAAAGGCAATTTTTCTACGACGTATGCTTCTCGGGTAATGGCTTCGAGAATAAACACTTAACCCCCGTGTTTATGGTATGCTTCAACTTCCTATCTTGCCTGTGTGTTATTTCTTTACATTACGCAGTACTGAGTAAGAATTTACGAATTGTAAGGAATTGTGTATATTTAGTTCATAAATTAACTGAGCACGGAGCACTGCAGTTCAGAAGCACACGCGCGTATTTTTTTGAAATTTTGCTCAAGAGCAGTGAGTAACGCAAATTGAGTGTAGTGATTTGTATAACGTGAATATAAGCAGAAAGTCATGTTTAATTTAATTGGTGGAAATTAATCATTTCTTCACACTAGCCGTATATATGTTAAGGTTCTAGGTGGACAGAGTGAAGTTGAAAAGTTGAATGCCATGGCTGGGACTTGAACCACTGATCTCCTGGTTTTCGTCCAGTCGCTCTTACCCATTAAGTTACCATGGAAAACGTGCCGTCCTGACAAATTCTCCAATTCGCTCATATTACTTTCCAGGTAAACCACTAGGGGCTCTCGTATCCGAGATACACCATTTGTGGCGACTTACTGTTGTACGTACTTAAATCCCAGGCTTCACCATTTAACTCTTATGTTTACATTGTTTTATGTGAACTATTAACAATATCATGTTCAAAGCCTGTTACCAGTGGCATATCCGGCCACTCTGCTCCCAGGCCAGAAATATTAATTTTATTATATACAGTTCCTTCAAGGGATTGTCATCAGAAGAAGTGCGTGATGGGATCAATTTTTCACAAAGCCAGGTACTCACGGCCAGAGTGTGCAATGTGAATGTGCATATACTGAGTCGCTTATTGTGAAACAGGGCAAAACTTCTAGCAGAGAAATTTATTAACCTTTATTGATTCTATTTAAGCTACCAACTCCTCTACAACAAGTCCTTTTCAGAAATCCAAGTGAGTGATTTTCAGTAAATAAACATGATAATATTAGAACTTTTAGTTTATAATGCTGACATAATTGTCATTTGCAGCGTAAGTTTGCGTATTGACAACTTGTCAGACTTTCCTCGATCCCTTTCCATATCTTCCGCTCTCTGGCGCATCAGTGGCAAAAGGGCAGCCACCGTTTGTATGCATTGGTTCAGCTCATATACCTTATAAAACAGAAGTACGTATAATACTTCGTATAAAACTACCTAGTAATGGGAAAATGATTCATGAAGGAAATCTGGCAGATCAATAAGGTAACGTTATGACTTATGAGGTAAGGTTGGATATTGCTGCAATATTGATTCTATCTAACCTATTTTCTCAGACAAGATGATGTAAAGTATCCCCAAGTCCAAAGTGTTTCAGTACAAATTGTATAAAACGTCGTGACAGTCGCCCAGTTCTAAAGCTAAGATGCACAACCCAGTTACATAAGAGAAGTCAGAGTCAGCGTTATAAGTAAAATTGTGTTGTGTAAGTGGCCGCCCTTAAGTTCTCATAATATCCTTGGACGTTTACTTCTTCACTAATCTCATAATTTCTTCTTTTTCTTCTTTTGAATATATGGACAGGTTCTACGGTAAAAGCGTGTTTCCTCCCACACTACAGTCATCCTCATCGTCACTCTATCATTGAAGTTGAGTATCTAAGTCCGCTTGGTGCCTTGAACTAAGAAATGGTCCAGTCATCTTTCGGTGAAATGAGGTTATCCAGGAAAGTTATGCGGTGCAGACGACATTTCCCTTTTTTTCGTTTTCTTCTCATCTTCATCGTAAATGAAGACTTCAGCAGCCGTTCACAAAAAGTTCGAGATCTACAGTTTATTCGTTACGATAATACCTATCATCTACAGTATATTAAACAAATTCGTGGCCATTTTATATAAAATGGGCACTTTCTCATATCAAAGTTAAATTGATGTGGAGGATGATATTGGAAATCTTCATGTTGTCTTCTTAGAAACTAGATAAATTAAATGTCATATATGATATCTACTATACCATTTACTTTCAGTTGTGCTGCTCATTGAACCTCACACATAGAAGCAAATCTTTTTAAAACATTTTTTTTTCAATATGTCTCGAAATACACATTGTC
Organism: Mantis religiosa; assembly: GCA_030765055.1. Lineage (NCBI taxonomy): Eukaryota > Metazoa > Arthropoda > Insecta > Mantodea > Mantidae > Mantis > Mantis religiosa. The sequence goes on from CM060947.1 coordinate 80,613,199, forward strand.
CGGTAAAATTAAATACAATTTAACACCATGATTATTGATGGGTTAAGATTAGAAGTTTTATAAGCAACTAATGGAGATATACAAATACTCAGTTCATTAAACAATTTCCGTACATTAAAATAAATGCATAATGAAAAAGATAAGGGTTACAAATTTATTCAAGGTAATATATGATTATAAGTCATGCAATGGTTCTTGAACAGTGACCTTCAGCCATAGAAGATTCAATTCCATTCCCCTTTCTCTTCTGTAACTTTCCAACGTCTATACTCAGCGGACTTATCGCTCTTATTATTTGATGCGGTATGACGTGTGGATCGTCTACTGCCCCCCCCCCCCCACGCCCGAGTACAGATGACTGACTGAAAAGTACTGTGATGCTATCATACATATATAACACCATATATATAAAATGCCTGCTGTAATTTCTAAGCTTAAAAGGAAAGACTCTTCATAGGCAAACTAGTGAGGTGGTTGCAAAGGAAGAGACAATGCATAGGAATCACTATTCTGCAGAGCGTTCAGAATGTTTAAAATGAAATGAAATGTGTAGTATTTAACGTCCGCAGACAGTAACACTGATGATACATGAAATAAAGATGGAGCATCGGTGGAATGAGATGGGGAAAACGGAGATCCCGGAGAAAATCCGCCCCAGCACCATGTTGTCCACCACAAATCTTCATTTTGCGTTCGCCTGGAATCGAACCCGAACCGCCTTGTTTGGAGTCGAGTGACAGAAGTGTTTCAAAAAGTGTAAGAAATGGGTATAAATTAAACAGAAAACTGCAGTCTTTCGTAAAGAAAATAATACTGAAAATTAAGTTAAATAGCTACGTACAATGTAAAATCCAAATTTGCTCCCTAACTCAGTGCTGGTGATAGCTAATGCTTCTTACCTTAATTCCTAAAATTTCAGTTTCTTTAAGAAGAAATTTTTTTTCTTTGTTACAGTGTCATAATATCCTATTTGATGAAAATAGCACCAAAACAAAATTGTATGATTTAATTCTAGACAACAGGCAGACGGAAATTTTCATTGACCAACTACTGCCAGAACACAAGGGGCACTATTTATATTTTTAGCCTAATAATTAAAACAAAATAATTTCTGATTTAATATAGCTTTATTGTTTTTAAAAATATGCTTCTTTATGATCAATACACCTTTGCATCTGTTTGAAACATTTGTCAAAGCATTTATTCCAGTCTTCTTGAGACACCTACAAAACATGGTTTTTGAAGTCATCAGCCCTTCTTCTGCCGTTGAAAATTGTTGTCCTCGGAATTTATTTTTGATGTTTGGAAACAAAATCAAGTCATTTGACTTGACGATTAGTTCTGTATGGTGGACGACCCATTAATTCAAATTGTTGGGCTCTCAAATCGTCTGTGTTGTTAGTCGAGATGTGTGTGCGCTGACATTGTCTTGTTGAAAAATGATTCTACCACTTTTATTGGTTTTCATTACTTCACTGGCAAACAAATGGTCGTGTAACATTCGTTATTGGACGTTTTATGTTCCTCTAAAGGCATTGCTGCTTCATGGCCAGTTTTGCTCAAAAAGCAGGTGACCATTTGCTTCGAGTGGTTCGAGTGCGGACAACTTTTGTTACATTTGCTTTATATTGTAACACCCATACAGTCAACTGCTGTTTACGTTCCGGCTCAAACGCATAGATCCATGATTGGTCACCTGTTATAATCTATGTATTTTGAGGCACCACCACCGTATTTATTGAGCACCTTTGCACACCAACCGTCACGAGCATTTTTCTCGGATTGCGTCAAATTATGTGGGATCCAAAGAGAGCAAACCTTTTTCACGGCTAAATAATCATGAAATAGTTTATACATGAGGACAGAACTAATACCTGGGGTTCCCTGTGTCTCACAATATGTCGCATGACGATCTTCCATTATTAGTGTTTGCACGGCATCACTGTTTACTGACACAACAGCTGATTTTGGACGACTTTCACGAACTTCATCCGGCCACGATTCAATTCATTATACCAGCGTTTCACAGTGGCAAGGGGTGGAGCTTTGTCACTAAATGTGGAAGCTAGTTGATCGAGGATCTCTTGATACTCCTCGTCAAAAGTCTTAATAAATAATTGCACGAACATTTTCACGAATTAATTTGTTTTTGTAGAGACACAATTTTCAAGTTAATGTAAACAAAATAAATGACAAGTAGATGTCTGAAGTATATTATGGTGAACTATGTAAACTTTCCATTGAAAACTTCAGATGCCACCTACAACGTTCAGGTTTGCCAAGGCTCAAAATATAAATAGTGCCCCTCGTATAACCATGCAACCTTAAGGCCTCCTCCATAACATCCGAATCTGAATTCTGTGGAATTAAATGGGCATATGTCAAACACTGGATTGCTTGTAGAAATGTAATCCTTAAAAAAAACGTTGAAATGTGCTGCCAATGATTTGTTTAAATTGGTAAATGGAATGGAGAAGGAATGCCATCATGTGGACGAAATAGAACATGCGTACTGGAAAAAAGGGATGCACTAAAGGAAGAAAGGACTTAAAGAATTATAATTGAAGATAACGAGATGGAAAGCAGGGACGAGGATGACAGTAATAAAGACTCCTCCTCCTACTCCTCCTCCTCCTCCTCAGAAGAAGAAGAAGAAGAAGAAAAAAAAGAAGCAGAAGAAGATGATTTTCAGGCTTATATGAATTAAATATGATTAAAGGCAAATTTCTATAACTCCGCGTTAAGTTACTATGTGTAAATGAAGAACTTTCTGGAAATATTTTATTTAATTTTTTGGAGACTGCACGACTTCCCTGAATAACCACGCATGAAACAAGCAATCCAGAGATACCTAAGAGGGCGAAGTCATCGCATTGAGATATGGCTGTTAATGAAAGCGAGGGAAAATAGGTAAGAGACTGGAATCAAAGCTTTCATTTAAATATTTCAGTGTTCAAGAACTCTTGCGCGACCATATAGCAGCTTCCTATTCAGATGAATGAGCTACAGCAAAGACAATAAGTGACTACATTTTGCAATATAGCAATTGACCCAAGGTTTCTGTAATATATCGGGTCATCGAATAATGACTCCGCACCTTCCGTGTAACCAAGATTCCGCTAGTCCGAAATTCCGGTGGCAACACTGGAACACAAACACATCAAACTGTCCAGCACAGTGACTCACTGGCAGCCTTTGAGTACGTGCTGGAAACAATATCAACTGGTTCGTAATGGAATGCAGAAAACTAGGAGTGCCAACATTTTCTCGAGCAGTAGCCTAGTACCCAGTGAGGAGGAAGCTATTAATGACCCGTTATTTGTTTCAAATACACATATAGACATAAACAATTAAATAGTTAGAATTGAGCAAAGTAAAAAACGGCGTTTCAGATCCTGAAGATTTGCTTGAAATTTGGAAACATTGGCAAGGAGCTTGGGTATCGTTTCTTGATAGGTGCAACATAATATGATGAAAGAACGTGCACTTTTAAAATTTACATCTTTCTTTCGTGTGTTACTGCCCACCAAAATTGCTGTTCTGTGACCGATTATCGGTAGCACGTAGCCTTCAATACTGCGCCTACATTGTATAGACTTGTTGCAAGAGAGCATTCTGATTTCAGCAACTTATGCCACCTTATGCTTCTCCAGTTTACAATGATCTGTACTCTTGCCAAAGCAGAATGCAGTCGAATTCATTAAGCAGGAATCGATTCACATCTAAGCTTAGCCGTCAGAATATCTTTCTAATTGCAGTACTTCATGAGGTAGGAGCTCTTTTCATTTTACTGATGTGAACACCTTAGTTGCTACATCCGTCTAGTTGTAAAATGGACTATACAAGCGAAAGAGTTTACTCTTCAATGTAGAGACTGCCCAATCGAAAGGGCATTTTGTCTCGCACCGTGACGGCTTCTTTAGTGTACCCAGGGGCGACCGTTCCCCGGGGAACACAAGTGCCGGAAAATAGAACACTCGGTTTAAAGTGGAGCTATTTATTTTGACATTAACATGACGGGATGGTTTAACACTGCTTCGTCCGCCGCGCTTCCGAGCCATTCTGAACCACACGACGTTTATGACGCACATTGTATTTATGTGATGCGGACAGGTCGTTAAAAGGAACGGGAGAACAAATATAGTGGAGCAATTAATAGCTTAAGGGGACGATACACTCCCTGTACAGTCTCTGTTAACCTCACCAGATTCAAGCTTCTTAGTTGTGTAGTTTTGGTTATTATACCATTATATGCTGAACGATTTTGAGCTCTTAAATTTATAGTTATCTTATTTTAGACTAGCACTAACTAGAATATATCTCTAGTCCTCCATTGACTTTCTGTACCATGTATCTAAAAATAAAAAGATATACTCAAAAGTTGGATAATATTACCCCAAGTACATGCTTTGGGTCGCTGAATCGACAGAAATATAATTTAAAAAATAGTGCGTATGTGTATGTATAAATGGAACAAGACAAACACAAAGACTCCAATAAATGTTAGTCTAAGCATTTATTCAATGTCTGAATACAATATTTTCAAGATAACTGCATAACCAAAACTATCTTGGGTTATACAAATTTTTGAATACTTTT